>BJKM01001794.1:0-12499 GCA_015082035.1 Chaenogobius annularis | reverse complement strand
AAACTTGGCACCAGCTTGCCCAAAAGGCCCAAAAGACATGGGCCAGAGCTCCAGAGTCTGCCTGAATCAAAATCTTACTTTCTGGGGTAAATCTTGGCATAATGCCAAAATAGTCAAGGGACCAGGAAAATTACTCCCAAGCCAAGTCTGATCAAGGCTTCGTTCGGGTAAGTCTTGGCACATACCTGGCCCCAAAAGGGCAAAGGACAGAGAATAACTCCAGAGTCTAGCCTGAATAAAGACCTCATTTCCTGGCCAAGTCTGAAACCAACTGGCCACAAAAGAGCCAAACAGACAGGCAAGAGCCCGAGAGTCCAGCCTGAATCAAAGCTCCTTTTTGGGTAAGTCTTGGAATACCTGGCCCCAAAGGGCCAAAAGACCAGGTCAGAGCCCCAGAGTCTAGCCTGAATCAAAGCCTCCTTTCTGGGCCAAGTTTTGGCACCAGCTAATCTCAACTTCCCCAAAGGACCGGGCAAAATCCTGAGTCTAGTTGAAACAAACACTCTTTCTGGGGTAAGTCTTTGGCACCAGCAGTTCTCCAAAAGGTAAAAAGGACCAAGCCAGTGCCCAAAAGTCTAGCTTGAATCAAACTCTCCTTTCTAGGGTAAGTTTGCACCAGCTGTCCCCAAAATGTACAAAAGGAACGGGCAGTACACCCAGAGTTTTGCCTGAATCAAAATCCTCCTTTCCTGGATAAAATCTTGGCAACTAACTTTGCCAAATAGTCCAAAAGGGACCAGGAAAATCACTCCATAGTCTACCCTGAATCAAACCCCCTTTCTTGGCAAAGACCGGGAAGAAGCCAGTCCCAAAAGGGGCTAAAAGTTCAGGCCACTGCCCCCTTAGTCTTGAATCAAAGCCTTCCTTTCAGGGCTAAGTCACCTATCTTGTCCCAAAGGTCTAAGAAGACCAGAAAAGAGCACCCGGAGTATAGCCTGAATCACCAGTCCTTTATGGGCTAGGTCTTTGCACCCGACAGTCAAGTCCCCCGAGAGTCTATTCTGAATAAAGTCCCTCTTTCCTGTTCTAAATCTTGCCACCAACCTGGACCCAAAAGGGCCAATGGACCAGAGAAATAACTCCAAAGTCTTGAAACCATCCTGACCACAAAAAGGCCAAACTGATAAGGTTAGAGCCCCCAGAGTCTATCCTGAATAAAGCCCTCCTTTTGGGGAAAGTCTTTACGCTAGTTCGTCCAAAATAGGGAAAAAAGGACCAGGACGGTAACGCCAGCGTCAAGCCTGAATCTAAATCCTCCTGTACTTTTTCAGAACTTACAATCAACGCTTCATGAGCTGTAAGAGCTCATCCTGCAGTAAAACCAATGAAAACAGCTATAACTCAAAACACAACATGATAGACTAAAACGTTAAAAGACATAGTTACTCGGCAAATACGGTTTATATATCTCGTGTACTCACAAATAACTGTTGAAGGGCTGAAAATGCATTTGAAGGCAATGAAAACAAATAAACAACTATAACTTAAAACACAATATGACACACCTAAACTTTGAATTATATATTGAGTACATTGAAAACATCAACTTGCTCAGCAGATTTGGTTCATATATCTCTTGTAGTTTTGTTCAGAACTCACAATCAGCGTTTTCATGAGCTGTAAGAGGTGATCCTGCAGTGAAACAGCCGTACCTCAAAAACGCTACATGATACACTCAAACTTTAAAAGACATATTGTGTAGAGAGACAAGTCCTACTCACTCTGCAAATATGGTTTAGATGTCTTCTGTACTTTTTTCAGAACTCACAAATAACTGTTGAAGGGCTGAAAATGCATTTAAGGCAATAAAAAATAAACAACTATAACTTAAAAACAACAATATGATACACCTAAACTTTGAATTATATATTGAGTACATTGACAACATCTACTTGCTCAGCAGATTTGGTTCATATATCTCTTGTAGTTTTGTTCAGAACTCGCAATCAACGTTTCATGAGCTGTAAGAGCTGATCCTGCAGTAAAAAAGCCCTAGCTCAAAAACGCTACATGATACACTCAAACTTTAAAAGACATATTGTGTAGAGAGGACAAGTCCTTTTTACTCTACAAATATGGTTTAGATATCTTTTTTCTTTTTCAGAACTCACAAATAACTGTTGAATAGGCTGAAAAATGCATATAAGGCATAAAAAAAAAAGAAAGAAACAACTATAACTAATCTTGCAGTGAAACAGCCATACCTCAAAACGCAAGACATCTGAACAGTATTTGCAGAGTCAGTAGGACTTGTCTTTCTACATAATATGTCTTTTAAAGTTTGAGTGTATTGTGTTGCGTTTGTAAGGTAGGGCTGTTTTACTGCAGGATCAGCTCTTACAGCTCATGAAACGTTGATTGTGAGTTCTGAACAAATTACAAGAGATATATGAACTAAATCTGCTGAGCAAGTAGATGTTGTCAATGTACTCAATATATAATTCAAAGTTTAGGTGTATCATATTGTGTTTTTAAGTTATAGTTGTTTATTTGTTTTTATTGCCTTAAATGCATTTTCAGCCCTTCAACAGTTATTTGTGAGTTCTGAAAAAAGTACAGAAGATATCTTAACCATATTTGCGGAGTAAATAGGACTTGTCTCTCTACACAATATGTCTTTTAAAGTTTGAGTGTATCATGTTGCGTTTTTGAGGTAGGGCTGTTTTACTGCAGGATCAGCTCTTACAGCTCATGAAACGTTGATTGTGAGTTCTGAACAAAACTACAAGTGATATATGAACCAAATCTTCTGAGCAAGTAGATGTTGTCAATGTACTGAATATATAATTCAAAGTTTAGGTGTATCATATAATGTTTTTAAGTTATAGTTGTTTATTTGTTTTTATTGCCTTAAATGCATTTTCAGCCCTTCAACAGTTATTTGTGAGTTCTGAAAAAAGTACAGAAGATATCTTAGACCATATTTGCGGAGTAAATAGGACTTGTCTCTCTACACAATGTGTCTTTTAAAGTTTGAGTGTATCATGTTGCGTTTTTGAGGTAGGGCTGTTTTTACTGCAGGATCAGCTCTTACAGCTCATGAAACGTTGATTTTGAGTTTTGAACAAAACTACAAGTGATATATGAACCAAATCTGCTGAGCAAGTAGATGTTGTCAATGTACTCAATATATAATTCAAAGTTTAGGTGTATCATATGTGTTTTTAAGGTATAGTTGTTTATTTTTTATTTGCCTTAGATGCATTATCAGCCCTTCAACAGTTATTTGTGAGTTCTGACAAAAGTACAGGATATATCTAAACCATATTTGCAGAGTCCAATAGGACTTGTCTTTCTACACAATATGTCTTTTAAAGTTTGAGTGTATCATGTTGTGTTTTTGAGGTACGGCTGTTTCACTGCAGGATCACCTCTTACAGCTCATGAAACGCTGATTGATAGTTCTGAACAAAACTAAAAGTGATATATGAACCAAAATCTGCTGAGCAAGTAGATGTTGTCAATGTACTCAATATATAATATCATTATATATATATATTTGTGAGTTCTGACAAAAGTACATGAGATAATATAAACCGTATTTGCTGAGTAACTATGTCTTTTAAAGTTTTAGTCTATCATGTTGTGTTTTTGAGTTATAGCTGTTTTCATTGGTTTTACTGCAGGACGAGCTCTTACATCTAATGAAGCGTTGATTGTAAGTTCTGAAAAAAGTACAGGAGGACGTAGATTCAGGCTTGACTCTGGTGTTACTGGCCTGGGTTCTTTTTGCCCTTTTTTTGGACAAACTAGCGTAAAGACTTACCCCAAAAGGAGGGCTGTGTTTCAGGATAGACTCTGGGGGCTCTAACCTGGTCAGTTTGGCCTTTTTGTGGTCAGGATGGTTTCAAGACTTTGCCAGGAAATGAGGTCTTTGATTCAGGCTAAACTCTGGAGTTATTTCTCTGGTCCTTTGGCCCTTTTGGGTCCAGGTTGGTGGCAAGAAAGGAATGCTTTGATTCAAAACCCTTGGGGGCACTGGCCTGGTCCGTTTGACCTTTTTCGGGCAAGGTTCGTTCAAATACTTAGCCAGTAAAGGAGGGTTTGATTCACGCAAGATTCTGTGGGGTCTTGCCAGGTCCGTTTTGTCTTTTTGGAGAGGTGCCAAGACTTAACCCAGAAGGAAGCCTTTGAATCAGGCTTGGCTCAGGAGTAATTTTCCTGGTCCCTTTGGGACTATTTTGGCAAGGTTAGTGCCAAGATTAACCCCAGGAAAGTAGGATTTTGATTCAGGCAAGACTCTGGGAGCTCTGGCCCATGTCTTTTTGGGCCTTTTGGGGCCAGGCTGGTGCCAAGTTTTAACCCAGAAAGGAGAGCTTTGACACAGGCTAGACTCTGGGGCCCTGGCCTGATCCGTTTGGCCTTTTTGGGCCAGGTTTGTGACCAATCTTAGCCCTGTAAGGTGAGTTTTTGTTTAGGCTAAACTCTTGAGAATCTGGCCTAGTCCTTTTGGCCCTTTTTGAGCTAGCTTTGTGCCCTAGCATAGCCCAGAATGGAGGGCTTTGTTTCAGACTACACTCTGGGGGCACTTTCTTGTTCCTTTTGGACCTTTTAGGCCAAGGTTAGTACAAAAACTTACCCCAGGAGGAGGGTTTTGATTTAAGCTAGACTCTGGGGCTTTGGCCTTGTCCCTTTGGGGACGTTTGAGGATTAGCTGGTGCAAAAACTTAGCCCAGAAAGGGGGCTTTGATTCAGGCTAGACTCTGGGGGCTCTGACCTGGTCTTTTTGGCCCTTTTGGGTCCAGGTAGACTCTGTGGCCATTTCCCTAGTCCTATGGCCCTTTTGGAGACAGGTTTGTGGCAAGATTTCAACCCAAAATGGTGGACTAGGTTAGTGCAAAACTCACCCTAGGAAGGAGGGGTTTGATTCAGGTTGGATTCTGTGGGCTCATGCTTGGTCTGTTTGGTCTTTTATGGCCACGTTGGTTCCAAGGCTTAGCCAGTAAAGGAGGACTTTAATTCAGGCTAAGATGCTGGGGCATTTCCATCTTCTTTTTGGCCATTTTGCAGAGATGCTGATGCCAAAACTTAGCCCAGAAAGGGGGCTTTGATTCAGGCAAGACTCAGGGGGCTCTGGCCTGGTACATTTTGCCCTTTTGGGGCCAGGTTGGTGCCAAGTCTTACCCCAGGAAGGAGGGCACTGATTCAGAACCCACTCAGGGGGCTCTGGATTGGTCCGTTTTTCCCTTTTGGGCCAGGTTGGTTCAAAACTTAGCGCAGGAATGAGGGATTTGGATCAGCATAGACTCTGGGGGCATTTTCCTGGTCTGTTTGGCCTTTTTCGGGCCAGGTTGGTTCAAAGACTTAGCCAAGACAGGAAGGTTTTGATTCGAGCTCAACTCTGGGGGCTCTGGCCCGGTCCATTTTGCCCTTTTGGGGCAGGTTGGTGCCAAGTCTTACCCCAGGAAGGAAGGCACTGATTCAGAATCCACTCAAGGGGCTCTGGATTGGTCCGTTTTTCCCTTTTTGGGCCAAGCTGGTTCAAAAACTTAACCCAGGAATCAGGGCATTGGGTCAGGGTATGCTCTGGGGGCTCTAGCAAGGTAATTTTTAAATTTTTGGGGCCAGGCTGGCACCCAATCTTGGCCAAGAAAGGAGGGTTTTGATACAAGCTAGACTCTGGGGGTTTTGGCCTGGTCTGTTTTGGCCTTTTTCGGGCCAGGTCGGTGCAAAGACTTAGCCAAGAAAAGAAGGTTTTGATTCAAGCTCAACTCTGGGGGCTCTGGTCTGGTCCTTTTAAACCTTTTGGGCCCCTTTGGGGACAGGCTTGTGCCAAGATTGGTCCGTTTTTCCTTTTTGGGCCAGATTGGTTCCAAAACTTAGCCCAGAAAGAAGTGCTTTGATTCAGGCTACATGCTGGAGCAATTTCCCTTATCCTTATGGGACTTTTGGGGCCTCTGGTGTAAAAACTTAGCCCAGGAAGAAGTGCTTTGATTCAGGCAAGACTCAGGGGCCTCTGGCCTGGTACATTTTGCCCTTTTGGGGCCAGGTTGGTGCAAAAACTTAGCCAAGGAAGGAGGGCTGTGTGTCAGGGTAGGCTCTGGGCGCTCTGGCAAGGAATTTTTTGCACTTTTGGTGCCAAGCTGACGCCCAATCTTGGCCAAGAAAGGAGGTCTTTGATCCAGGCTAGATTGTGGACACTTTCTTTGGTCATTTTGGCCCTTTGGGTCCAAGCTTGAGCCCAGTGTTTGCCCAGGAAGTAGTGCTTTGATTTAGGAAAGACTCAGGGGGCTCTGGCCTGGTCCATTTTGCCCTTTTGGGGCCAGGTTGGTGCCAAGTCTTACCCAGGAAGGAGGGCACTGATTCAGAATCCACTCAGGGGGCTCTGGATTGGTCCGTTTTTTCCCTTTTTGGGGCCAGGTTGGTTCAAAAACTTAGCCCAGGAATGAGGGCTTTGGATCAGCATAGACTCTGGGGGCATTTTCCTGGTCTGTTTGGCCTTTTTCGGGCCAGGTTGGTTCAAAGACTGAAACCCAGAAAGGATGCCTCTGATAAATGGTAGACTCTTTGGCCATTTCCCTAGTCCTTTGGCCCTTTGGGATACAGGTTTGTGCCAAGATTTTGCCCAGTACAGAGGACTTTTGATTAAGGGTTCACTCTGGGGGCACTTGCACTTGTCCTTTTGGACCTGTTAGGGCCAGGTTAGTGCAAAAACTCATCCTAGGAAGGAGGGGTTGGATTCTGGATGGACTCTGTGGGCTCATGCCTGCTGCTCTGTTTGGCCCTTTTATGGCCACGTTGGATCCAAGACTTAGCCAGGAAAGGCGGACTTTATTTCACGCTAGACGCTGGGACCATTTCCATGTTCCTTTTGGCCATTTTGCAGATAGGATGATGACAAGACTTACCCTTGAAAGCAGGGTTTTGTTTCAGGCTAGACTCTCTGGGAATTTGGCTGGTCCTTTTGGCCCTTTTGAGGACAGGTTAGTTCAAAAACTAACCCCAGATAGGAGTGCTTTGATTTAGCTAAGACTCTGGCTTGGTCCTTTTTTACCTTTTGGGGCCAGGTTGGTGCACAAACTTTGCCAAGAAAGGGAGGTTTTGATTCAAGCTCAACTCTGGGGGCTCTGGCCTAGTCCTTTTAAAACTTTTTGCCCCTTTGGGGAAAGGCTTGTGCCAAGACTTACCTCAGATAGGAGAGCTTTGATTCAGGCTAGACTCAGGGGTCTCTGGCATGGTCCTTTTTGCCCTTTTGGGGCCAGTTTGGTTCCAAAACTTAGCCCAGAAAGTAGTGCTTTGATTCAGGCTATAACGCTGGAGCGATTTCCCTTATCCTTTTTGGACTTTTGGAGCCTCTGGTGTAAAAACTTAGCCCAGAAAGGAGGGATTTGATTCATGCTCGATGCAGGGCGCACTGGGCTGGTCCTTTTTGTCCTTTTTGGACAGGCTTTTGACCAATCTTAGCCCAAAAAGTTGAATTTTGATTTAAGCTTGGCTCTGGGGGCTCTGGCCTCGTCCGTTTGTGGGACCAGGTTGGTTTCAAGACTTGGCCAGGAAAGGAAGGCTGTGATCCAGAAACGACTCTTGGGGGTTTTGGCTGGTCCTTTTGGCCCTTTTTGGCACAGTATGGTGCCAAAATTTACCCCAAAAAGGAGTGCTTTGTTCTAGGCTAGATTCTGGAGGTTTTTTTCCTGGTTCCTGTTTGACATTTTGGGGCCAGGCTTTTGACCCATCTTAGCCCAAAAAGTACCATTTTGATTCAAGCTGGACTCTGGGGTTACTGGCCTGGTTCTTTTGGCCTTTGTGTGGCCAGGTTGGTGCCAAGACTTACCCCAGAAAGGAGGACTTTTGGGTCAGACTAGACTCTGTGCTCTCTGGCCAGGACATTTTTGCCCGTTTGGGGCCAGGTTTGAGCCCAGTCTTTTCCCAGAAAGGGGGTTTTGATACAAGCGAGACTCTACGGGCTTTGGCCTGGCAGTTCTGGCTCTTTTGGGGCCAGGTTTAGTTCAAAACCTTAGCCCAGAAAAGAGGGCTTTGATTCAGGCTAGTTTCTGGAGCTATTTCCCTGATTCTTTTTGGACTTTTGGGGCCTGGCGGGTGCAAAAAATTTGCCAGAAAGAACTACTTTGATTCAGGCTATACTCTGGGGGCTTTTTTCTGGTCTTTTTGGATCTTTTTGGACAAGGCAGTTGCCTAAGTCTTAGCCCAAAAAGGCAAACTTTGATACGGGAAAGATCATTTTTATCCAGGCTAGACTTTGGCAGTTCTGTGCAGGTCCGTTTGGCTCTTTTAGGGCCAGGTTAGTGAAAAGACTTAGCCAAGAAAGGAGGGTTTTGATTCAGGGTAGACTCTGGGGGACTTTGCCTCGTCCTTTTGGCCCTTTTGGGGCCAGTGTTGTCACCAATCTTATTCAAGTAAAAGAGAAATTTGATTCAGGCTAGACTCATGGGGCTCTGGGGTGGTTATTTTTACCCTCTTGGGGCCAAGTTAGTGCAAAGACTTTCCCCAGGAAGGAGGGCTTTTATTTTTGTCTACACACTGGAGCCATTTTTCCTGGTCCGTTTTGCCCTTTTGTGTCCAGGCTGGGTCTAAAACTTAATGCAAAAAGGAAGGCTTTTAAATCTGGTTACGCTCAGGGGGCTCTTTCTTGGTCCTTTTGGCCCTTTTGGGTTTGGGTTGGTGATTTACCCCAGGAAGGAGGGATTTTATTCAGGCAAGACTCTGGGGGCTTTTGGTGACAGGCTGTTGAAAAGACTTATGCCAATAACAAGGTTTTTGATTCGGACTAGACTCTGGGCGCTCTGGCCTGGTCTGTTTGGCCTTTTTCGGGCCAGGTTGGTTCAAAGACTTTGACAGGAAAGGAGGGTTTTGATTCAGGGTAAACTCTGGGGGACTTTGCCTCGTCCTTTTGGCCCTTTTGGGGCCAGTGCTGTCACCAATAATATTCAAGTAAAGGAGAAAATTTGACTTATGTGGCCCTGGGCTGGTTCTTTTTGCCCTCTTGGGTCCAAGTTAGTGAAAAGACTTTCCCCAGGAAGGAGGGCTTTTTATTCAGGCTAGAATCAGGGGGCTCTGGCCTGGTCCTTTTGCCCTTTTTGATGCCAGGTTAGTGTGCTGTGACTTACCTGAGGAAGAAAGGCTTTTTTTAAAGGCTAGATTCTGGTGGCTCTTGCCTGGTCCTTTTTTCCCTTTTTTGGGCCAGGCTAGTACCAAGTTTTTCACCCAGAAATGAGAGGTTTGACGCAGGTTAAACTCTGGGGGCTTTTCCTTTAGGCCCTTTTAGGGCCAGTGTTGTGACCAATCTTAGCCATGTAAAAGTAGAAATTTTTATTCAGGCTAGACTCTGGGGGGTTCAGTGCTGGTTCTTTTTGCCCTTTTATTGCCTTTTTTAGCGCCAAGACTAACCCCAAGGAAGGAGAGCTTTGATTCAGGCTAGACTCTGGAGTGATTTTCTTGATCCTTTTGGGACTTTTTAGGCCCGTCTGTTGCCAAGACTTAGCCAAGAAAGGAGAGCTTTGACAAACACTAGACTTTGTGGACTTTGGCGTGGTCCGTTTTGGTGGGTCCAAGAAGTTATAAGGAAAGGAAGGCTTCGATTCAGGCCAGACTCTTTGGGCCTCTTTGGGTCCGTTTGGCCTTTCGGTGCCATGTTCATTTCAAGGCTTGGCCAGAAAAGGAGGGCTTTCATTCAGGCTAGACTCTGGAGTGATTTCTCTGGTCCTTTTGCCCTTTGGGGTCCAGCTTGGTGGCAAGACTTAGCTTTTGTTTTCAAATTAGACTCTTGGGGCTCTGGCCTGGTCCTTTTGTTCCTTTTGGGCTTAGTATGTGCCCGGTCTATGCCGAGAAAGGAGGGCTTTGATTCAGGCTAGACTCTGGGGTCTTTGGCCCAGTCCATTTGGACTTTTTGGGGCCAGGATGGTTAGAAAATTTAGCGAGGGAAGGAGGGTTTTTGATTCAGGGTACACTCTGGGGGACTTTGCCTTTTGGCCCTTTTTGGGCCAGTGTTGTCACCAATCTTGTTCAAGTAAAGGAGAAATTTGATTAAGGCTAGACTCATGGGGCTCTGGGATAGGTTCTTTTTGCCCTCTTGGGGCAAAGTTAGTGCAAAGACTTTCCCCAGGAAGGACGGCTTTTATTCAGGCTAGACTCAGGGGGCTCTGGCCTGGTCCGTTTGGCCCTTTTGGATCAGGTTGGGTCCAAGACTTAGCCAGGAAAAAGAGGGCTTTGTTTCAACTTTGACTCTGGGTGCTTTTTTTTTGTCCTTTGGCCCTTTTAGGGCCACGTTAGTGCCAAGACTTAGCCAAAAAAGGAGGGTTTTGATTCAGGGTACACTCTGGGGGACTTTGCCTCGTCCTTTTGGCCCTTTTGGGGCCAGTATTGTCACTAAACTTATTAAAGTAAAGGAGAAATTTGATTCAGGGTAGACTCATGGGACTGGGCAAGTTCTTTTTGCCCTCTTGGGGCCCGGCTTATGACCAATGTTGGCTCAAAAAGGAACATTTTGATTCACGATAGACTCAGGGGGCTCTGGCCTTTTCCTTTTGGCCCTTTTGGGGCCAGGTTCAAAATTTAGCAAGGAAAGGAGGGCTTTATAATAAGCCCAGTCTCTGGAGCAATTTCCATGGTCCTTTTTGGTCCTTTTTATGGACCTGCTGGTGCCAAGACTTACCCCAGAATGCAGTGCTTTGTTTCAGCTTAGACTCTGGGGGCTTTTTTTGGTCCTTTGGCCCTTTTTAGGGCCACGTTAGTGCCAAGACTTAGCCAAGAAAGGAGGGTTTTGAGTCAAGGTAGACTCTGGGGGACTTTGCCTCGTCGTCCTTTTGGCCCTTTTGGGGCCAGTGTTGTCACCAATCTTATATCAAGTAAAGGAGAAATTTGATTCAGGCTAGACTCGTGGGCTCTGGGATGATTATTTTTACCCTCTTGGGGCCAAGTTAGTGCAAAGACCTTCCCCAGGAAGGAGGGCTTTTATTTTTGTCTAGACACTGGATTCATTTTCCTTGTCCGTTTTGCCCAAGCTGGGTCTAAAACTTAATCAAAAAGGAGGGCTGTTTAAATCTGGTTACACTCAGGGGGCTTTTCTTGGTCCTTTTGGCCCTTTTGGGTTTGGGTTGGTGCTAAGACTTACCCCAGGAAGGAGGAATTATCTTCAGGCAAGACTCTAGGGGCTTTTGGTGACAAGCTGGTGAAAAGACTTTTGCCAAAAACAAGGTTTTTGATTCGGACTAGACTCTGGGCGCTCTGGCCTGGTCTGTTTTGGCCTTTTTCGGGGCAGGTTGGTTCAAAGACTTTGCCAGGAAAGCAGGGCTTTGATTCAGGGTAGACTCTGTGGGCATTTGCCTGGTCCTTTTTTCCCTTTTGGGTTTAGGTTGGTGCTAAGACTTACCTAGGAAGGGGGGCTTCTATTCAGGCAAGACTCTAGGGTCTTTGGCCTTGTCATTGTGGCCTATTTGATGCCAAGACTTAGCCATGAAAAGGAGGGTTTTGATTCATGGTAGACCCTGGGGACTTTGCCTCGTCCTTTTGGCCTTTTGGGCCAGTGCTGTCACCATAATATTCAAGTAAAGGAGAAATTTGATCCAGGCTAGACTTATGGGCTCTGGGGCTGTTCTTTTTCCCTCTTGGGTCCAAGTTAGTGCAAAGACTTTCCCCAGGAAGGAGGGCTTTTTATACAGGCTAGTCTCAGCGGGCTCTGACTGGTTCGTTTGACCCCTTTTTGTGTTCAAAAATGGTTGTGTTCACCTTTTGTGTTTGGGTCGAAACTGAGCCGGGAAAGGAGGGCTTTGATTAAGGCTAGACACTGGAGCCATTTCCCTCTTTGGCCCTTTTGTGTCTAGACTGGATCTAAAAAGGTGGGCTTTTAATTCTGGTTGGACTCAGGGGGCTTTTTCTTGGTCCTTTTGGCACTTTTGGGTTTAGGTTGGTGCTAAGACTTACCCAAGGAAGGAGGGCTTTTATTCAGGTAAGAGTTTAGGGGCACTGGCCTGTGTCATTTTGGCCCTATTTGAGCACAGCTGGTGCCATTTCGTATCCAAGAAAGAAGGGGGCCTGTATTCTTGGGCCATTTCCCAGGTCAATTGGCCCTTATGCCAGGAAAGGAGGGGTTTGATTCAGGGTAAACTCTGTGGGCATTGTGGGCTGTGGGCTGGTCCTTTTTCCCTTTTGGGGACAGGTTAGTGAAAAACTTAACCCAGAAAGAATGACTTTGATTCAGGCTAGACTCTGGGTGCCCCTACCAGGTCAGTTCTGCCCTTTGGAGGCCAGTTGAGTTAAAGACTTAGCCAGAAAGGAGGGCTTTGATCAGGCTAGACTCATTTTCGACTTTTTGGGCCAGGCTTGTGCCAAGACTAACCCTTTTCTGGCCAAGTCTTGAAATGAATGTCGCATCAAAAGGGTCAAACCAGACAAATGCCCAAATGCTGACTGAATTGAAACCCTCCCTTCCGTCTTGGCAGACTGGCTCAAATAGGGCCAAAATGACAAGGCAGAGCCCCTAGAGTCTTGCCTGAATAGAAGCCTCCTTCCTGTGGTAAGTCTTAGCAAACCAAAACCCAAAAGG
>BJKM01001793.1:0-12504 GCA_015082035.1 Chaenogobius annularis | reverse complement strand
GTAATTGGAACCACTTTTTAATATACAGTTTAAAACAAATTGTTTAAACAGTGTGATAAATGTTTAAATATAACATTAGGTCCTTGTGACCCCACTTTGGGGCAGGTATCATTTTGTGTTATTATAAACAACTGTTTGGCAAACACTAGCACTTCAGAAACGCTCCTCTACTGTTTTGACGTTACTCTTCACGTTTCTCTATAAACATTTTATTGACTTCGATCAGTTTACAGTAACATCATGCATACAAAGGATCTGTCAGCTGTAGTTTTTTCCTTCTCAGTTTTACATAATTACATAATGTTGCATTTAGAGGGACATAACTGCATGTATTCCTGAGGATCCAATCCCTGCAGTTCCCTCCCCCAGTGTAACTAACCTCCATCGTCTTCATAGCTGTCTCTTCCTGTCTCTACCACGCTCTCCTTCTCTTCTCCTTCATTACGTTGTTTTTTGTTCTCTCCATTGTCTGACTTCCTTTGATTTGCCCATTGTCTATCCATATCTCCCTCTTCCCCATGTTTTCCTTATGATGATAAGCCAAGGGAGCGTGATTTTCTGAAGACGTTGCGGTTGGTGAGTGGGACAGAAGCATGTGCGGTTGAGCAGCATGGAGACACTGTGGATGATGATAAGGGGGTACGTGTGGCACCCTCCACACCCCAAAACTAATACACCGCCTGCAGTGCTCACATAATGGGACACACGTCTGGTTCAGGGTAGCATAGTAGTCCTAAACAACAAATTGTATAATTATGGCTTCGGGTCTTTTGAGTTTCAGATTTTATTTTTAATCACAGAAAAAACACAGAGAAGAGAGAACATCTCAAGATGAAAACAGATCCTGAAATAATAAAGGATACTGTCTGAACAGGCTCATGACTTGCTCGCTGAGTCATCTGTGCTCTGATTGCTTCAAATGTTCATGTTTGTTTCACATCTGATCATTTGGGGCATTTCTTTATTCATCAAATCCAAACAAAATTAGATGCTTTGAATGAAAATGTTTAAGTTGCTTTGCATTGAAGTAGAACATAGTCATTCATTTTCAGCTATGTGATGGCTAATGCAGCTATAGTAAACTGCTGCGTCTTGGCCTGGTTAGTTTATTCATACATCTCATTGCGTTTTACATGACATGACATTATTATTGTTTAATATTCACCTTAAATTATCAATCAATTATTCATTGAATTAATATTTTTCAGAGGTTAAATAACACACCACCTGTGTTCACTGGTTTATATGTTTGAATCTAACTTTAAAGGTCACTGGGTAAGACTTAGAGAGCATGTCCAAAATCTTACTAATCATTTATTGCTCCTTCTGAAAGATCCAGGATTCCTGAACTTGTCCCTGCGTCTGTCCACAGCCTCGAGAACGAGGGAGGATGCGCTTCCACAAACTCCAGAATGTACAAATTGCACTGGATTATTTAAAGAGGCGGCAGGTGAGTCTGTCCCCAATGACGTGTATTGATAATGGCTACAATCTGGCATGTTTAGAGCATCTATATCATGTATGTTCTTTAACATGTAGTGTTACCACAAAATAAACACAATCATAAGTGTATTGCACTTTACATCAAAACTATGCAGTGTCCTGTTTGGGTTTTTTGTTTTCTATGACAAAGACAATAAAAAATCTTGAATGAAATCCCCAGCCACAGTATATACTGTATGAAAAAGCTTTTCTTAACCTAAATCCCAGTTGTACTGGTTTGGAGGCGCTGTCCCCTCCCCCACCTGGGGGAGGCTGGATAAGGACTACGGGTGGCACTGCAGCAGCCAGATGTGACGTAACAGGCCAAGACAAAGGGCTCTCATAGGAAACACATGAGCTGCACTTTTATTAAGCTTTGGGCATCCATTGTTGTGATCATATATTATTATTATTATTATTATTATTATTATTATTATTATTATTATTATTATTATTATTTATTATTATTATTATTATTATTATTATTATTATTATTATTATTATTATATGGTTTAGGATTACACTGCAAATAAATGTTCACAAATTATTACAATTGGGTCAACAATAACTGATTTGATTCAACATCAGACATCATAATTATGACTGATATGAAAATAGGATTTTTGTACTTTCAGCTCATGTACTGCTTTTAAATGCTTAAAATGATCCATGGACAGCATTTGCTCCTAATCATCTTTCTTATTGTTGACTCTATAAACAATGTCTACAATATCTTTTGCTCCATCTTGTGGTAAACATTGGAAATGAATCATATTTCACTGAATTTAGAAATTAAATTTGTTATATATTTACTAGAACTAAATAACACGAAATAATAACTCCTGTAGTGTTTCTTTGCAACATAATTATTAGTGCGTTCTAATGAAATGCTTTTATTTTTCCAGGTCAAACTTGTAAATATAAGAAATGATGACATCACAGACGGTAACCCCAAACTGACACTGGGGTTAATATGGACCATAATTCTGCACTTTCAGGTGAGAACCGCTCGTCTTCATCATTGTTGTTTTTACAGCTTAATTAGTGAAAGAGCTAATATTCTGGCTTTGAAATATTCAGTACAAATGTCTTGTTACACTTGAATACTTTTATATTCAATCCTAACCCTTATTATTACGCTTTTATACAATATGTTTTGGCTGTGCAAGCTGCTGGTTTGTTGTGTTCTTTTGAAGTTATATTTACGTGACTGTCAAGTTGGGTTCTTAATGGAGTTTCTACTTTTAGCCACAAGGGGTCAAAGCTGTACCACAAGTGATATAAGTGCATGAATGATGTAACGGGTTTGATCACATAATTTTGCATAACACCAATGTTTGAAGTAAAAAGATGGCATAATTAAAACATGTTTTGGCTGCTTAGGTTTTACTTTTTTTGTGTGCTAATTTTGTGTTTTAGACAGATTTGAACACAATACACTGATTTATGGAACATTTAATAGGAAGCAGCCAAATCAATTTCAGATATGTTTATATTTCAGGAGACAGGAGACTTAATTTAAGTGAAATTGTCTTGATTAAAAAATACATACCATAATTCTCAACCAGTGGCCTCAATAAACATTCTCATTCTGAGGTTGCAATGAGAGGGAGCTCTTTGAGTATTGCTGCATATATTTGGCTCACTGCTGGCTGTGATATAATGAATGTCAGATGGAGCTAATATAATTTAACCTGGACTGGGATGCTGACAGGTAGCGTTGGTGCACACCTGCTGCTGTGTGTCTCACGCAAACCCTGCAGCTCTTATTGGGCAGCACAGGGCCTGTTCGATCATGGCATGACATTAGGAGGAGAGGCCCAGCAACAGAAATATGCTGGTTTGTCCACGTTAGCTTTTTATTAAAGCAGATCTGCCCTGACAGCGGACTGACAAGTTATTATGTTACCTGCTTTATATGAAAAGCTGTGCCTTGGGCGGTGAGAAAGACCAGCACAGTTCAATCAGAGGACACACTGCATTTTTACTTGACTTTAGGCACCTTTTCTCAATAACAGTAGTCCAGTGGGTGCTTGTTATTAAATTACCTTTCATATGTAGCAGGCAATATTGTCAACATTGCATTTGTTGCGTGGGACCACCCGTTACTCTTAGCAGTTGTATTTTGTTGACAGTGGTGTGTTTTCTTTTGGGTTGTTTGCTATGTTTACCTGCAGGCTAGATGATATTCTTTTCATGAAACTCAGAAGCATAACAAATATTTATGTATGTCTTCATTTGAATAATTATGTGGATCTAGAGTAGAACTGTACAAACGTGGATGTGGCCTGAAGCATGTTTTCTTAGTAAACGCACTTGATGTTATAATCATTTGGACCCTGTTTAACTTAGATATTATCTTTGACCCTGGCAGTATCAGTCCAAAGTCACTGCGGTGTCATTTGTTTTCTGTCATTGTGACCTTTAGAAAACAATTAGAGGACACATTTTCCGCTTCACTTGAGCTTTGTTTTCAGGTCACAAACACACCTTTTATTTATTTATAAACATAATTATAAGAACAATATACTTATATAAATAGTAATCAAACCATGTCTCTTTATCACAACAATTATGAATAATCTATCTATTATCTTATCTTATGTGATGGACTTTTAATGGTGCAATCCATTTCATATTGTTGTGTGTAAAGGAAGTTCCCACAAAACAGTGAAACGAAACTGGGACTAAACCTGGGACTTAACCTGGACTTGACCCTGTTTAAACCAGGACCAAACCAAAGTCTACGTCAGGACTAAACTGGGTTCAAGTCAGGGCCAAACCTAAAGTCTTAGTCTAAATCTCCCATTGTATGCAGCTTGAATAATACAAAGTGCATAAGCAAATTGAAAGCATGTCTCTGCAGCGCTTGGATTCACCACAGCTGTTGACCTAAGCTTTTGTGTCTGGTTGGGCCGGTGTCTGGACTGTATTAGCCAGCACCAAATCTGCTGAGCCAATTCCTTTTTTTTAACAGTATAAATGCAGTGAACAGCCCAAACCCCAGTGTACACTTGTCCTCCCCTCACCCCCAGCTTTGACTGTGTTATTGCTGCCCATATTTACATTGCAGACGAGCCAGTCCCAAACAGGTCGGTGCACAAGCCTTTGTCATTCCTTCTCAGCTGTGAGCACGTGGGCTATGACAGCGTATACATTTATGGTGTTTGTGCTGGATTAGTAAAGTGGAGAAATGTTCCAAAGGTCAGAAAGGATTCCGGTGTAAGGAGAGAACTAAGTGAGCGATTGAGGAGCGTGTGAACGAGAGAAGGCTGTGACTCTGAAGGAGAAGTCAACTCTACTTCTGACTGAGGTTTATGCCTACGACCGCGTCATAGGCTTTTGTCACAGTGCCAGCTGACTGTGAACATGGCAACCTATCTTTGGGATAAAGGTTCTACTGATAAACTATGGCTCAGTGGATATTAGCCTCAATCCACCAACCACGTGTTGAAGAAGAAGGACGAGAGCTTCGACAATTATGGGAAATGTATGTGGTTGCGTGCGTGTGCCAAAGGAAGAGTCTTATGTCGACCCCAAAAAGGCTCCACTCAGCCCTGAATCCAAGGACTTGAAAGGGCGGCGTTACTTTCAGAGGAAAAAGAGAAAATCTGAAGACTTTGCTCCAGTGGACTCTCCCAGGAGGGCAGTAAGTGACGCTTGCACGAATGGAGATATTAGTAATAGTGTCAGACCTCAGGATGTTAGTGAAAAGAGCTCTGTGGAGATTCGTGCTGAGCTGGAGAAGGCATCAGAGGTCAACAGGGCTGTATCGCGGCAGGACAGCATCAGAAGGGGCGTCTGGATTGGAGAGGTACCAATTATAATCTCTAGTAATCCACCTGTAATCCTGACAATAGGCACCAAATCTAAAAAGGCTCCTTTGGCCAAATCTGAAGATGTTGATGAAGATGAAAGTGACGATGAAAGTCAAGATGAAGGTTCCAGATCAAGTGTTGAAGGAAAGATCCATCGTGTTAACAGAAGTTTCACACAGCGCTCAGCCAAAGACAGTCTGCTGGTGAAGAAACTCCTGCAGCGCCAGCTCCGGAGGGCCGTGAGCTTTGGGGCAGTGGAGCACATGTTACGCACTCAGGGGAGCCACCACAGAGCGGGCACCGAGGACACATTTGCCAAAATTATATGTGGCTCTCAAGTGCACCGGAGGAGGAGGCACAGGGCCCACACCTGCTCTGCTATCATCGAGCCAACCTTATCTGCTGCCAAGTGTATCACCACTCAGGCCGAGGTAAACCATGTTACTTATATTTAAACACATCACAGGCTTGACTCATTGTGAAGGTGGTTAGTAACTGGTGTCATGGCAGAGTTTGCATTAAATTAAAGCAGCAAAAATCGGTGTAGGCCCATGGGCATGTTGTTGATGTTTGTGGCTTGTTGTCATTACTGTTTTGACTGTCTTATCTCATGTTTAGGCTCAAATGTTTTGTTTCAATGTGAGTTTATGACATGCAAGGCACAAGTAGTTGTGTTGAAATTATGCAGACCAGCTGATTGTTGTCCTAATGTGTGTTTGGTTGTTGTGTGGAATGTGATCTGCAGCACTGTGAGCCCAGGACAGATTTTCCTTTTTTGGGACAATAACGTTGAACCTAACCTAACTTAAGCAGAATGATGTAGAAGAAAATAATAGCTGTGAGGGAAATGTTATTGTTGGCTTTATTTTAGTAGGACATTTATTTGAAAAGTATGTGTTTCATGTTTAGTCATGTACAAGAGGGAGAGAGTTTTGATATTTGACGCAAAAAGGTGGATGTGGGAGTTTCCTGCCACATCTATAGTGTGTGTGGATTTTGGATTATGTTAATTGCATAGTGATTACATATAAAGACTGAGTTTGTGATGTGTAAGTGGCGTCAGTTTTCTCAAAAACAGTCATTATTGATTAAAAAATAATACTCTGATTTATGGTGAATGTACTGTATATTGAACCTTCAAAAATGAAACAAATACTACATTTACTTACAGAAACTGGCTGCAAAAGTTTTCTTTTGAGGCAAAGCACAAACTCTTTAGCACTCTATTTCAGATCACTTTGTGTTGTTCAGGGCAATGTTCAGAGCAATGATTCAAAGTTGTATCTGTTGAAACTTGCACTAATAGACCTCAAAGTAATCCCTAATACATCTTAATACTAGATTCTCCACTACATACTTAACTTTACAATAAAAACTTACTGAGGTACAGTATAGAGGTTTGCTGGTCAATAAAAGCATTACATCTTCTCCTCTTGTAAAGATCTCGGAGATCCATGTGACAGGGGAGTCCGAGGACATGACAGCCAAGGAGCGTCTTCTGTTCTGGTCCAAGCAGATGACGGAGGGCTACGTGGGCGTACGATGTGATAACTTCACAACCTCCTGGAGGGACGGGAGACTATTTAACGCTATTATTCATAAATACAGGTAATAGAAAAAACAGACATTAAGTAAACATTATACTGGTATATCTAGTGCATAAACATACTGCAGTTCCTGCCTTAAGTTTGTTTTAGTTATTCTTTCTCATTCTTTTTCCAGGCCAGACCTTGTTGATATGAGTCGTGTATCAGCACAGACCAACCGATCAAATTTAGAGCAAGCATTTTGTGTAGCAGAGCAGCTAGGAGTGGCCAGACTGTTAGACCCCGAAGGTAAGTTCTTTAGCTGTTCATTGGTTCATTCAGTGACACTCCTTCTAAACTAGTCCACATTTTATTGTACAACTTATTGCCATGTGTTTTTGTTATTTTTACCCCAAAAGATGTGGACGTCCAGTCTCCTGATGAAAAGTCAGTCATCACCTATGTGTCCACGTTGTACGATGCCTTTCCTAAAGTCCCTGATGGTGTTGATGGCATCAACCCTAATGTAAGTGACTGGTTGAACTGCATTCATGTTAGGAGACTGCGCATTGCAAACCAGCAGGCGACTAGCATAACATCACAATCAATTAGTCATTTGAGTTATTTTTCCATTATATCCTATTGTTGCTTATATTGTGTGTTATGTTGTTGATTTGTTTGTTGATCTGTTGTTTATGAGAGCAACGTTGAATAACTTTTGAATTGTCTTTTTATTCAGGATGTCGACATAAAATGGATTGAGTACCAGAACATGATTAAATACCTCAGCCAATGGATCAAACACAATGTGGCAATAATGAACGACAGAGCATTCCCCAACAGTCCTGCTGAACTTAAAGTAAGCAAATGAATGCAAATAGATCTGAGAGAGTCGCTGCTTTTATTGGCTGGAAATCAATCAATGTCAATCAATTTCTCAAAGACATTTGACATCTTTACTGCAAAATTCAGATTTATATCATCTTTAAATATACTTTTTTAACCTGTATTTTCTTTCATAGGCACTTTATTTACAGTATCTTCAGTTTAAGGACAATGAAATCCCCATAAAAGAGATAGAGAAGACAAAGATACAAAACTTCTATCAAATGCTTGAGGTGAAGCCACTGTTTCATCCCTGCATATTTAGTTTTGGTGGCACTAGTGGTCTCAACACTTTTCTTGTACATTTATTTTTGGGGACAGGTGTGGATAGAATTTGGACGTATCCAGTTACCTCCAGGGCATCACCCCAACGATATCGAAAAGGAATGGGGGAAATTAATTGTTGCCATGCTAGAGAGAGAGAAGAGCTTGAGGCCTGAGCTGGAGAGGTTTGTACAGTGAAAGTACACAATGAAATCTTTTGTACTGATGTGAATGTAATCTGAACACAGCTTTATAATGATAATGATAGTTGGTCACACAAAACCATTGTGGAGTGAATGGTGGTTTTAAAGAGTGTAAGTTGATCTTCTGGTTGTGTGTGAAAAAAAATAAAGCTTAATGCTGCATGAATCAGCAGGTATCATTTCAAGTAGACCGTGTACCCACAAGTCACATTGCACTCGATCTAATGTCTCCATTGAGACCTAATACAAATGAGATTTAAATATCACTTTCGTTCGACCCTTCCCTTGCACAGTAAATTTGGTACTTTTCGTGCTTTGGTTTAAAGTTACAAGACGAACAACTCTTCACCTTTGCAACAAAGTTAATTTATTTTTTTCTTTAGTAGCTTGTGTTGAATATTTATTATATATTTCCCTTGTTGTCAACTGAAACTAGTATGCAGACAGGTGTGCAGGGATTTCCATATTAATATGTCACACTTATTCATAAATACACACCAAAAGACCACTGCTTTATGACCTCTTTATACAATGAGCAGGCTGAAAAAAGATATATGTTGTTTATTCGGAACTTTACTAGTGATATCAGATTGGAAATTTTTTCCACATTGTTTCATGAAATCCCGGAGAAGACTGGCAGTTCAACAGTAACTCACTTAGTCTCATTCCTGATAAAGGTGTACTGTCTAAGCCTGCCATTGCAATTCTCATCCCCCAAGGGTCACATATTTTTCTGGGAGGGATTCAGCTCCTGCTGATGGTTTCTTCACCTGCCTCTGACACTATAAAAGTCAGTCAGCGCTCAGGGATATGCTCAGTCAGAGGGATAAACTGTAGAAGGACGATAACGATGGAAGAGCTGACTGTGGATATTTTGAAGTAGCTGAGAGCCATAACGGATAACATGGCATTTTTGAGCAGTCTGTCTTCTGTTAGCAACGGTAGTTTTAACAGTATTTGCTCCAATGATGCTCTGCACACGCTGTCCGAACCTTTGCAAATTAACAGCTCGGTCTTTCTCAACAACAATATTGCTTATGGATCTCGGTAAGGTTGTATATAGTTCATGTGACAATAACAGCGAATACCCAGTTTCACTGGATCATTTTTCTATTAATAGGCTCGAGATGTTGCAACAAATCGCCAACAGGATCCAACGAGATTGTGTCAATGGAGAGGAGAGGCTGTCTGTGGCTAAAGCTGCTCTACAGTCGGTGAGTGATGTGCTGAATAATTGTATTCATCCATCTCAAAAGTATGGAGGTATTTAGAATAATGTTTAGTATAGTTTAAGGTATAGAAATGTTTGATATTTATTATACTTTGTGAAGATTATGAATTATACATTTCTTCCTTACTAAACTAGAACAGTTCCTCTTTCAAATGAATATTTGTGTCCACCTATTTCTCGCATGTGTTGTTCCTTTTAGCCATAGAGCGCCCACGTCGTTGGGTCTCGTGTATTCCTCAAGCGTACCAATATGAGTCTGAGGTGCAGGCTATCTTCTTGGACGAGTGTAGAACCATTCCTCCTGAGCGAGGTGCAGTCATTCACAGTCACTTTTACTTTCAGTAATTGTGTCTATTCCCAGAGGTTGAGTTAATCTGATTCTGCATACATTACGCAAGGAGCTCTGAATGCACTGAAAATTGCAGTTTTCCCTTACTCTATCTCCGCCCACTGCTCTGTAGTGTCTTGCATGTTTCAACAATAAGTACATGAGAAAATGCAGTGCTTCTGCCGTTTTAAATCAGTGTTGCAGTTACAATGAACAAACTGTCATATTGTGTTGAATAGATGTTGGGGTTTTAGCATATGTTCTTGCCATCACTGTCATCTGGATAGACTTGTTTCTCTCCAACTGCATGACAAACTAACACTCGGCTGCTTCTGACGAGGCCTTCAGCGCAGACACATCTGCGTTTGGATGATGTTTCTGGGTGGTTCTTCGGTGTGGCTCTCAGATGGTTTCTCAGGGTCAAAGCTCCTCTGAGGACATCTCCAGAGAAGGGCGATGCATTCAGGGTTGGCTCGGGGCATTCTGTGGCGGTCGCATGTATTTTTACACTGTAAGCCTTGGGGATAAGTTACTTTGACAAGATGCTCTCTGATTGGCTGCCTGCAAATGAAACGTGTCTGCTTTGTGCGGCGCTGTGTTGTGGATTGGAAATGATCGTAATAGAAGCTTCATTTTGATCTTCTCAGACATGGTCGCCATAGTGATACACAATATGAGAGAAATAACAAGAAAAAACAAATAATAAAGTTGTTCCCATGACTCTGATATATATATATATATATATATTTACAGATCTATTCATATATATTAAACATATTGGGCAGTTTAATTTAGAATTAAAGAGGAATTTAGAGAAAAAGATCAAAAATATCTAGATATAAAAAATAAATATAAAATACATATTTATCTGATTCAAAAGTGCGTTTTATTTAACTGTTAGCATGTGCAGTAGTTCTTAATATATATTCTATATGTTTCTTATTTTTTTAACAACGCAAAAGAAGGAAAACATATTTGAAATCAATCTCGTCCGTCAAAGTGAAGCTGGGCAGGACCACCTGAGCACAGCCAATCAGAGCACTGCTTTTGGCTCTTACTTCCTGGTTGATAAGAAGTAAAATACTTTCTTTTTAGCTGCTTTTCGAGTGCTGCTTGTACAGTATACAGTACAAACACTCATTGACTGACTTTTCCTTTCAGGATTACTCGAGTTATATCTTCTCTTTAAGACTTTATGCTGATGTTTCCTCTGGAGCTGCAACGTTTGGACGTTTCATCCCATGTGGCTTTGTTTTCTGATGTTTTTCTCCTCAACACAAGCGCAATAGGTCATGATAAGTCTCTACGCTGCACCGCTGCTCCTGAAATAACATCACTTACAAAGAATACATCTGGACAGACTGTTCCTCTGAAATAACTGAGACTCAACCGTCGTGTTCATTTTCAGACAGTTTTACTTAAAGCCAGGAATAAACAACTGCAAAGAAATACACAACCATTGTTTTATGAAAGAGAAGGAAAACATCACACAATTTTAATTTTAAAGTGCTTTCCAAAAATACCAAATGTAAGGTTTTTTTTGTTTCTGTCTGTGGATAATAATAATAATAATAATAATAATAATAATAATAATAATAATAATAATAATAATAATAATAATAATAATAATAATAATAATAATAATATAATAATACAACAAATAGTTTAAAATGGATGTTTTTATGTGAAACAGGCTGAGATTAACGTGTTGCGTATGGAATGTTCAAACCAGATTACAGAAGTTCGTGGAGCCTACTAATCGTACAGTAGGTGATTTGGGTGTTTGGGAGTTTGAATTAATATAGTTTTATTTTATTGCTGAAAAGGGCTGAGGTTATATACGTTTATTTTTTACTTCTTCCCACTCGCTTTTCGGACATACAAGAAGAGAGAGAGAGAAAATGATGCGTTTATGTTTTTTATGTTTCTTTGTTGTTTTGCCTGCTTTTTTTCCTCACACATTTATTAATTAATCAAGAAATACTTTATTGTCGACCGTTACATTTCTCTTCTGCATTTGACCCAAGCTTTCATTATCTGCAGGGATTTGTGCTCGGATTAGAAAAAGCGAATCTGGATTTACTTGGACGTTGAGTTTCTAAATATTCTGGTTTGAGACATTTTTATTGCAAAGGAATAAATAAAACAGTATCGTTGTGACTGTATCCTGTCCTCACTTGTCCTTAGTGTTGATTCAGTTTTGTTTTTGTTGACAAAATGCATAGAGGGGAAAATGAAGACAAGGTTCACAGTTACGGCGTGTGTGTATGTAGTGTAGTAGTTTGAATGTAGTAGTTTGAATGTAGTAGTTTGAATGTAGTAGTTTGTAGTAGTTTGTGTGACAGGAAAGTCAGTGGCTGTAAAACAAAGTGTATATATTCATGAGAGCGCAGTCTCTGGAGTACTCGTTACCATTTACCCACAGGGACTGAACACAGCGTCCTGCGTGTGCCTGTCTCCTTGTAAACAGAAGGTGGGTCAACCGAGCAGTCAGCCAATCAGCGGGCCTAAATTTCCCCCGACTCCTCAACCTGGCGCCGTCATTACACGAGCTGTCGGTCAGGTGATCCGCCATCTGCCTCCGCCTTTGTCTGCCAGGAGCCGCCCTTCCGCTTACCCAGGCGAACGCGCCGTGTGCCGGCAGAAAGGCGCGGCGCACTGAAAGTAGATGTACTTGTACTCTGAAGCTTTCGATCATTTGCAATTGGAGATCACTGAGACGAATTAGTTTGTTTGGATGATAAAGATGATGTTGGCCACAGCACAA
>BJKM01001792.1:0-12520 GCA_015082035.1 Chaenogobius annularis | reverse complement strand
AAACCAGGACTAGACCAGGACTAGACCAGGTTTAAACCAGGTCTAAACCAGGTCTAAACCAGGAGGTTGTGGGTTCGACTCCTCAGGTTAAATCCGCCCACAGCAGCTGTCGTCTCTATGTTTAGGTCCAGTCTTTGTCCTCAGACAGAATAAGACCGTGACGAGGCCCGAGTCCGTCTGCAGCTAATAATAATCAAGTATTTGACGTCTCATAAACCCAGAAGTAAGAGCTGACCGCAGCGCTCTGATTGGCTGAGCTTTGGCGGTCCAGCCCAGTAAAAATAGACTTAGACTGGGCACAAATACAGACCGTAGTGCGAAGTGTTCACGAGATTATGACCACGAGACGAATGTTTGTGGAGCCAAACAACGATATGGGCTGAAGCTGACGTCCAGGACATGATGTCACTGCTGAAGAACGACGGCGACGTGGACAGGATGTGAGCTCATTAACACAGGAAGTGACGTCACGAACTGGTGGCAGCAGCTGGTTTGTCTCAGAGAGAGTTTGTAACGAGAGCGAGTGCTGCGGGAGCAGACTGTACAGGAGTGGACAGGAAGTGCTCTGGCTCCATTCAGGGGTCCCGCTACGTCCATACAGGGGGCGGGCCCGCCATCCGATTTGACATGGGGGGAAAATAAACCATCCCTAAAACTCAACTTCAACCCATATTTGAGGCAGCGCCATCATTAAAATACTACTTCAAATGAGTCTGATGTAATAAAACGCTGTTTTATTACATCAGACTCAGATTCACGGAGAAATGAGTTTAATGAGGAAGTGAATGTGGACGTGGAGCGAGCATGTGCGACATGTGTGTCCCCGCACAGGTACACAACATGTGTGTCACCGCACAGGTACACAACATGTGTGTCACCGCACAGGTACACAACATGTGTGTCCCCGCACAGATACACATGTGTGTCCCCGCACAGGTACACAACATGTGTGTCCCCGCACAGGTACACAACATGTGTGTCCCCGCACAGGTACACAACATGTGTGTCCCCGCACAGGTACACAACATGTGTATCCCCGCACAGGTACACAACATGTGTGTCCCCGCACAGGTACACAACATGTGTGTCCCCGCACAGGTACACAACATGTGTGTCACCGCACAGGTACACAACATGTGTGTCCCCGCACAGGTACACAACATGTGTGTCACAGATACACACAGTCTTCAGAAGGAGCACACCGCGGCGCGAGCCAACAACACGTCTCAAGCCCCTCCTCCCAGTGTTGCCATGGAGCTCGTCTTATTATAATAACTAATATTATAGTTAAAAAGAGCTTCAAGTGAAGTGATTATAATATTTAGTCTCGTTATTGTATTTTCTCTATAGTCGTCTGTATGAATGAGTGAGTTTCTCTTCCTGTTTATATTGAACGTTTAAACATAATACAATATTATTAGGCCTATATCGGCCTATTATACAGGCCTATATAGTGTTAATAGTATGTTTAGGCTACATCAAAGCATCCCTGGAGGAATATGCACCCCATATGAGGCACATTGACCCTTTAACAGATTCTGGGGGAACGCTGCCATTGGCTCTTCCTGTGTCGCTTCTGCTTCAAACATTCTGGACTTGTTGTGTTGATTTAAAAGTTCTACATGATCCTGGTGTTTTCATCTCACTGTAATTGTAACTAAAGATATGAACAATAATAACTGTCCAATCAGGAGCCTCCTTTCCCCGAGGTTAGCAACAGATTCGATTGACAGCTAGCACGTCTTGTTGCTAAGCGAAGGGGTGTGCAGCTTCTACAACCTCGCTCCTGATTGGCTCTGTTGTTGCTTTGAAAAGCACACTCGGATTTCCAAGTACGAAACTCGGCTCTTCACGGGTTTCGTTTTGAGGACCTTTCCCCGTTTAGCATTTATAGTATTTATTTGTATCACTTTGGCAACAGTCCGAATTGTTTTTATGATTATGAATAAACCACTCTTAAATAAACTGTTGATAACAAATAAAGCACTCTTCTCACGCTGTTCCTCGTCACAAACTCACCTGGAGCACATTGAGCTTCATTCACAGTTTGAATCCTGTTTAGAAGGTCCTCTCCCTCCGAGCCTCACAAACACGCCGTTCAGAATCTCTGCGATCACCGACGCCGCTCTGACTTTCTGTTGTCTTAACACGATCAGTACAACTGCGTGCTGAGACCAGGAAGTAAACCGCGTGAGCGCTGAAAGGATGATCTTAAACTGATGAGTGGTGACCCCATCTACTGGTTGCAAGGGGGAATTACACAGATCCAAATGTAATTTTGTTTTTTATATATATTTTGTTTTTTAGTTGTAAAACATGAGCTGCCAATCTAAAGGTTTAAAGGCTAATAACAATAGAAATAATGCATAATATTTCCCATTAAGTAAACCATTAGCTGTTAGGTCGCTAACGTTAGCCGTGATTATGAATAAACCTTTCTTAAGTAAACCGTTAGCTGTGAAGACGCTAACGTTAGGCGTGATTGTGAATAAACCTTTCTCAAGTAAACAGTTAGCTGTGAAGTCGCTAACGTTAGCCGTGATTATGAATAACCCTTTCTTCAGTAAACAGTTAGCTGTAGTTGCTAATGTTAGCTGTGATTATGAATAAACCTTTCTCAAGTAAACCATTAGCTGTGAAGACGCTAACGTTAGCTGTGATTGTGAATAAACCTTTCTCAAGTGTACACGTTAGCTTGACAGTCGCTAACGTTAGCCGTTGATTGTGAATAAAACCTTTCTCAGTAAAAACCATTAGCTGTGAAGACGCTAACGTTAGCTGTGATCGTGAAATAAACCTTTCTTCAAGTACACCGTTAAGCTGTTGAAAGTCGCTACGTTACCGTCATTATGACTAACCTTTCTGCATACGCTAAACCGTTAGCAATGAAGTCAGCTAACGTTTAGGCAAAACCGTGGATTATGAATTTAAAACCTTTCTCAAGTAAAACCATTAGTGTGAAGACGCTAACTTAGCTGTGATTTGTGAATTAAACCATTTCTCAAGTAAACCGAGCTATGTGAAGACGCTAACGTTAGCTTTTGTATGAGGTGTGGAATAACCTTTCTCAAGTAAACCGTTAGCTGTGATAGTCGCTAACGTTAGCCGTGATTGTCGAAATAAACCTTTCTCAAATAAACCGTTAGCTGTTTGAAGTCGCTAACGTTAGCCGTGATTTGTGAATAAACCTTTCTCCAGTAAACCGTTAGCATGTCGAAGTCGCTAACGTTAGCCGTGATTATGAATAAATCACGCTTAAAGGAAATGGCGTCTAATTCTACTAGAGACAAACGCATGGATTCTGGTTTAGACACTAGGAGTTTTTATTTGGCATATGTTTTTTAGATGGTAAAAAGCTGCTGATGTTATTGATCTGACGTCGCTTTAAATTCAAGTCTGATGTCCAATTATTACCCCAGATTTCTAACTTGATGTGTAGGTTTTAGAGCGGAGACTCTGGATGGAGACAGTTAACCCACTTTCTCTGTTGTTTCCTGTGGCCAAAAGACCAGGATTCAGTCTCTGTCTGAGTTCAGCTGGAGAAAGTTGTGTCTGCATGCCACACACTTGATCTGTTGGATACAGTGACAGAGTGAATATGTGGTGTGTAATGTGTGTTTAAATTTGTATGTTTCAGGTTCAAGTGTCGCCAACAAAACACAATTTGCTGTTGCTATTGTTGTTCTATCTTTGTTTTAAATAAACCTACAGCGTCCAGTGTCGAAGAATAACTGATTGTCCTGGTCCTGGTCCTCGGTCCGGTCCTGCGCTCCGGTCCTGATCCTGGCCTGGTCTTGATCTGTCCTGATCCTGGCCTGGTCTGATCCTGGCCTGTCTCTGATCCTGATCCTGGTCCTTGATCCTGATCCTGTCCTGATTCCTCCTATCTGTCCTGATCCCTGATCCTGATCCTTGGCCTGGTTCCTGATCCTGTCCTTGGTCCTGGTCCTGCATCCTTGATCCTGAATTCCTTGGTCCTGATCCTGGCCTGGTCCTGGTCCTGATCCTGATCCTGTCCTGATCCCTCATGCCTGGTCCTGGTCCTGATCTCGTCCTGCTCCTGAAGCAAGATTGAATCCTCTTGACTTTTTGAGAATCCATCTGTCTATTAGTTGCAGTCGACCAGTGGTTAACGGCCATCACATGCATTGGAAACTGGAACCAATCCACGAGCAGCATTGTTGTTTTGGGCCAAAGCTCAAAACAACTGAAACCAAAACAAACATTGCGCCGCCAAAGGGCCGACTTGGCCTGGTTCGATGGAGAAATGCAGACACCAACCGCTACAAACCGTTGCACACGAAAGAGGCTTTCTGAACTCTGGATTTGACATATTTAGATGTTTCTGCTTCTTCTGCCTGTTCACCAATATCAGAGTAAAGTATTATTTTAACGTCCTGACGGCTTTCGGACTTCTCAGCATGAGCGTCCTTGGATTTGATTCCATGCTCGCTGCGTGGGACCCTTCTCGTGTGGCAGTGGTGCACTGTTCTCCCTTCGTAGGTTTGCCTCACCACTACAAAACATGTGTGCAATAGCCTTAACTACAAGCGTCAATGACATCAATCTGGTCGTTTGAGTCTGCTGAGGTTCTAGACAGGTCTCTGACAGGTCTGACAGGTCTTGCGTTCTGAAGGTTCTTTCTGACGCTCTGACAGGTCTGTTCTGGACAGGATTCTGTGTTTATCTTTCTGTGTCTTCTCAGTCAGGATCCGCCCTGCGCCGTCATGGGCTCCCAGGACAGAACCAGTTCATTGCTGAAGCCAAAATTACCTACCACAGCCACAGCACCCACTCCAAGCCCAAGCACCACACCAGAGCACCACACCCAACACCCAGCAGAACCAACCACACTCCAGAACCACCACACCAGCAAAACCACCAACACGCAGAACCACCAACCGAACCACACACCGCAAGGAACCACCACACCCAGAACCACATCTTACACCACGCAGAACACCACACACCCAGAGAAACCACCCACACGCAGAACCACCCGAGTGGGCACCCCCCTGGACCGAGCCATCCCGCTGTCAGTCGCGCCACACCCGCACTACGGTGAGTACAGAAAAACCTCCGACAGAACTTCGTGTCAATCTGTATTTCATTCTTCTGCTCGGCCAGAACAGTCAAACGTAGCCTTGCCCACGGTCATTTAAGGCCGTGAGCGAAGTCCACTTTCACAACTGAGCCTCTGTTAAAGTCCCTGTGATGGCTTCAATATGTATTTTCGGGGCCGTTGTCGCCCCCCTGCTGTCTTTGGGCAGCAAACCCGTCTTGGCGGACAACTCTCCTGAGAAACCCTGGATGCATTATATGGAACTGGATGGGTATTAATCAGCTCAGAGTCTCCCCAGTGGCCAGTCTGTGGACGAGCTTCGCTCCACTCTTGCTTCGGCTCTAGCAGCTCTCCCTCTGATTGGTTCAGTAGTGGTCATGTGGAACACGAGTCGCAGCCAGGATGTTAGCTAGCGCTAAAGGCTAAACTGGCGACATGTGCTGCGAGCGCGCGTCCGTTGACTTCAGGGGGCCGACGTTCTGCCCGTCGGTTTCTTTTTAGACAAAGACGTGTCAAATCTGCCATGATCTTAAAGTAAAACACTGACGCTTTAGTACCACTAGGGTCAGGGTCAGGGTCAGAGTTAGTTCTTCTCTCTCCTTTCTCTCTCTGTTCTCTCTCTGCTCTCTCTCTGCTCTCTTCTCTGCTCTCTCTCTCTTTTCTCTCTGCTCTCTCTCTGCTCTCTCTCTTCTCTCTTGCTCTCTCTCTGCTCCTCTCTGCTCTCTTTCAGCTCTCTCTCTTCTCTCTCTGTTCTCTCTGCTCTCTCTCTTCCTCTCCTCTGTTCTCTCTGCTCTCTCTGCTCTCTGCTCTGCTCTCTGCTCTCTCTCTTGCTCCGCTTCTCTCTCTCTCTGTTCCTCTGCCTCTCTCTCTGCCTCTCTTTCGCTCCTCTCTCTCTGCTCTCCCTCTTTTCTCTCTGTCCTTTCCTCTTTTCTTCTCACTGCTCTCTCTCTTCTCTTCAATCATTCTCTGCTCTTCTCTCTCATTTTCTCTTCCCTCTTTCTCTTGCCCTCTCTCTTACCTTCTTCTCTCTCGTCTGCCTCTCTCTCTCTCTCCTCGTGTCTTCTCTCTTTTTCAGCTTCTCTCCTATACTCTCTCTTCTTCTGCTCCGCTTTCTGCTCTCTCTTCTCTCTTCTTCTTGCTTCTCTCGCCTCTTCCTCTCTCTTCTGCCCTCTCTTCTCTCTTCTCTCTGCTCTCTCTCTGTTCTCCTCTCGTCCTCTTGCCTCCTCTCTCCTCTTCTCCTCTTCTTTTCTCTCTCTGCTTCTCTTCTCTCTGCCCTCTCTCTCTCTCTGCTGTCTCTCTCTCTCTCTGCTTCTGCCTCTCTTAGCTCTCTCTCTTCTCTTCTTGTTTCTTTGCTCTCTGCTCCCCTCCTCTGACTCTTCTCTGCTCCTCCTGCCTCTCTCTTCTTCTGCTCTCTCTCTGCTCTCTCTCTGCTCTTTCTTAGCTCTCTCTCTCTTCTCTCGTGTCTTCTCTGCTCTCTGTCTCTTCAGCTCTCTCTCTTCTCTCTCTGTTCTCTCTGCTCTCTCCTGCTCTCTCTCTTCTCTCTGCTCTCCTCTCTGTCCTCTCTCTGCTCTCTTTCTTCTCTCCTCTGTTTCTCTCTGCTCTCTCTGCTCTCTCTCTTCTTCTCTGTTCTCTCTCTAGCTTCTGCCTCCTCTGCTCTCTCTGCCTCTTCGCTCTTCAGTCCTTTCCTCTTCGCCTCTCATCTCTCTTCTCTCTCTTGCTCTCTTTCCTTCTTTCTCTCTGCCTCCCCTCTTCTCTCTCTCTGCTCTCTTGCTCTTCTCTTCTCTCTCGTTCTCTCTGTCTCTCTGCTCCTTTCTTCGCTCTCGTCTCTGTTCTGCTCCTCTCTCTTACTCTCTCTCCTCTTGCTCCTCTCTCTCTCTCCGTCTCTCTCTCTTCTGCGCTAGCTTTTTCCGTTCGCCTTCGTCTTCCTCTGCTCTCTTCTGCTCCTTGTCCTCACTCTCTCTGCTCTCTCTCTTCTCTCTCTTTCTCTTCTCTCCTGCTCTCTCTCTCTTGCTCTCTGCTCCTCTCTGCTCTCTCTCTCTCTCTGCTTTCCTCTCCTTTCAAGCTCTCTCTCTTCTCTCCTCTGTTCTCTCTCTGCTCTCTCTCTTCTCTCTCTGTTTCTCTCTGCTCTCTCTTCCTGCTCTCTCTTTCTCTCTCTTTCTCTCTTGCCTCTCTCTCTGCTTCTCTCTCTCTGTCTCTCTTTCTAGCTCTCTCTCTTTGTTTTTCTTTCATTCTTTCTTTTCTCTCTTTCAGAATAATTCAACAAAAAGCCATAATCTAAATTACATGAAGCTCATGTCACCGATAGTTGTGCTGGAGTCCAACCCCTCTCTCTCGACCAGTTTCTCTCTCTATTCTACATTTTTTGGAGTAAAAGTTCGTCTCAGTTCATGAGACTAAAAAAGACTGGGACTGGACCGATAAACGTTGGCGCTTAGACTCGCAGGTCAGAGGACTGGGCAGGTGAGAGGTGGAGGTGTTAACACGAACGTTAGATGTGAACTTCAGGCTGAGCCTGTTTGTGTTGTACATTTATATGGTGTTGTGTGTGGTATTATATATATTGTATATATATATTGTATATAATTATGTGTATTAAATATATGTATGTAACCCTGCGACGACGTTGCCACTGTCCAGGGGCGTACCCGCTTAAGGCCCAAAGGCACTGGATATAGCTCCAGTCGCACTGCGACCCGGGAACCGGGAACAGCGGTAGAAAATGAATGAATGAAATATGTATGTATATATATGTGTGTATGTATATATATGTGTGTTTGTATATGTATATATGTTATATATGTGTGTATGTATATTGTGTTTGTATGTTATATATGTGTATGTTATATGATGTGGTATATGTTATATATGTGTAGTATATATGTGTGTATATTATGTGTATATAGTGTGATACTGTATATATGAGTGATGTATTATATGTGTATATATGCGTGTATATGTATGTGTATATATATGTGTTAGTATATATGTATGTTATAGTAATATGTGATATATATATGTGTATGTATATAAGTATGTGTATAATGTATATTATTGTGTATGTATATATGTGGGTGTATATGTATATATGGGAATATATGTGTAATGGCTAACGTGTGTGTATATATGTGTGTATATATATGTGTGTGTGTCTGTGTGTTATATAATGATATATTATTATGTATATATTATATATGTTATTATTATATATATATATATAATATATATATATTAATATATGTGATGTTAAGTGAGTCAAGGTTTTTATTGGACAGCACAAAGCTCTTCGTAAAGTCTTCATGAGACATCTGTGTTTGGTCAATAACAAACTCTTATTATTGGGTCGTCTTTTGTTGTTGTTGTATTTTAGCTGAGGCCTCTCTCATGCATTCTGGAAGCTAAGCAGGGGTACCTTATGGCCTGTTATGGCGCTGGTTATGGTGGCCTGGTTGGACTTTGGTTTATGGGCCTGGTTAAGTGGCCTGGTTTGGACCTGGTTATGGCCTGGTTATGGCGCCTGTTGGACCCTGGTTATGGTGTTATGGCCTGGTTGGACCTGGTTATGGCCTGGTTATGGCCTGGTTAGGCACGGTTGGACCTGGTTATTGGCGTTGACTGGTTATGGCTGGTTATGCCCTGGTTTATGGCCTGGTTGGACCTGGCTTATGGCCTGGTATGGCTGGTTATGGCCTGGTTGGACCCTGGTTATGGCTGGCTTGGACCTGGTTATGGCCTGTGGACCTTTATGGCCTGGTGGTTATGGCCTGGTTATGGCCTGGTTATGGCCTGGTTGGACCTGGTTATGGCCTGGTTATGGCCTGGTTGGACCTGGTTATGGCCTGGTTATGGCCTGGTTGGACCTGGTTATGGCCTGGTTGACAGGAAGTGTGTGGTTATTATTAGATGTTTTGAGGCTCTGTGATGATCTGATTGGAGCTTGGTTCTGGTCCTTGGTTCTGGTCCTTGGTTCTGGTCCTTGGCTCTGGTCCTTGGTTCTGGTCCTTGGCTCTGGTCCTTGGTTCTGGTCCTTGGTTCTGGTCCTTGGGAGTCTCTGACAGGCTTCACGTGTTAATGTGCTGTTATTACTGGAGTATTCAGTGGTTTTGGCAGGAGCTGAAAGTGGGTCTTAAAGTCCGGTTGTGCTCTGGTCCTGGTTTGGTCCTGGGTCCAGACAGTAGCTGCTTTGGGCTTTAGTTCAGCTGAACACTTTTCCAGATGTGCCCTCCTCACCACAGAAGGTTTAGACCAAAGACCAGACTGGAACCAGGACTCACTAGGTCCATGGAGGAGCTTTTCTTCCCTTTGCGTTGGTGTTCGCTAAAGTATCACAACCAGGCTAAAGGCGCGTTAGCTCAAATGCTAAACTCTATTTGGATGAAGCTGTCACGACAAAAACAAACTCGAATTTGTCATTCATTTTTGCATTTTCACTTTTACAAATTTCAAAAATTCTAATATTGCGGCGGGAAAGAAGAAACACATGGATGCCACAGACTGAACAACAATCAGCGAGGACTCGGACCGAGCAGCAAATGGAGAAAGTGCGTTCTGACTTCATTTGAAAACGGATTTGACAGATTTAAGTGGGACTTTTTGTTAGATTGGTCTTTTTATTTTATTCATGTTCTGTGCTTGTTTTCTGCTCTCAGGTTATATATTCTGTCTTTTATTTCGTTTTTATTATTAAGAAAACCACAGCGCCGTGGAAACTAATGTCCATGATGCGGTTGTTCTCTGTCCAAAAAACACATTTCAAACATTAGCATGCTAACGTTTGTTTGCTAATGTTTGTTTGCATGCTAACGTTTGTTAGCTTGAACTCGTTCTGGGCTCAGGGCATTTGAAACTCATGACGGTGAATGTTTAAGATGCTCAGAACCAGGTGCAGCCCCTTCAAAGTCCACATCTGACTCAGTTTGATGGGAGGGCACCTGTGGTAAATATTTATCATAGTTTTACTTCCATTGAGTTAAGTTTGTTGCAGTTTGTGAAGAAATGTTGAAATCATAAACCGTGTTTGGACTAAATAAAGTGTTCTGTGGTGTTATTGTGTCAGATCAGAACTGTTGTGTCATTTATGTGGGTTTGGCTCTTGTTTACAGTCTGGTTGCTAGGTTACAGCTGTGGAATGACATTAAAATGATTCAAATGTGTAGTCAAATCTGAAAAAGAATTGTGTTCACTGTGTTTCCGTGGGATAAAAGCTAAACTAAGCAACGGTTGGAAATGTAGAGGAGCTGACACGCGTTCACTGAGCCACACTGAGGGAGGCGTGTTGCTCGAGGGCACAGCGGCGGACAGGTTTAGTGCAGGATCAAAGTCTTTCCTATGACTGAGACTGGATCTGATCGGTCACACTGTCCCCTCTGACCTCTGACCTCTGAACCCAAGCAGGAGTCACGATCTGCACATGCTCAGACGCACCTGGACATGAGCTGGCCACAAATGCTAATGAGCACAGAGAGTGCTGCCCGGCGGTGGAGTGGTTAAGGTGGCAGCACATATGCCGGGCTCCATGTGCGGCCAGACGCGGTGTTGTGAGTTCAAATCCCGTCTCTGACAGTTTGCTGCATGTCCTCCCTTCTCTCTCATCCCCATTTCACACTCAGCCATCTAATTACGCCAAACGAAACACTGACAAATAAAGCTGTGCTTGGATTTCACCCGAATATTTATCGATCCCTTTTTAAGAACAAATTATAGTATATTATATACAACATATTTGGCTATTTTAATAAAACTTGTTAGAACATGTACTAACCCCCCCTCTCCCCCCTCCACCTCTCTCTCTCCTCCATCTGCCTCCTCCCCCTCCCCCCTCTCTCACCTCCGATCCCCCCCCTCTCTACTCCCCTCTCTCCCGCGCCCTCCATCTTCCCTCCCTCTCTCGTCCCTCAATCTTCCCCCCTCTTCCCCCTCCCTCTCCCCCTCTCGTCCCTCTCCCTCTCTCTCCTCATCTCCCTCTTCTTCTCTCTCCCCCTCCATCTTCCTCCCTCTCTCTCCCTCTCTCCCCCTCTCTCTCCTCCTCTCTCTCCCCCCTCTCCTTCCTCTCCCTCCCCCCTCTCTCTCTCTCTCTCTCCCCTCCATCTTCCTCCCTCTCTCCCCCCCTCCCTCCCCCCCTCTCCCTCCCTCTCTCTCCTCCCTCATCTCCCTCTCTCTCCCTCTCTCCCCCTCCATCTTCCTCCCTCTCCCCCCCCTCCCCCCCCCCCCCTCTCTCCCTCTCTCTCCCTCATCTCCCTCTCTCTCCCTCTCTCCCCCTCCATCTTCCTCCCTCTCTCCCTTCTCCCCTCTCTCTCTCTCCCCCTCTCTCTCTCTCCCCCCTCTCTCTCTCAGGTGAACCACACTGGAGGATAAAGGTGGTCTTCACGCCGACCATTGCAAGTTCACCTGTGTGGGCGAGCCTGCAGGAACACCTGTCAAAAAGGAAACACCACCACCATCATCACGAGAAGCCGGTCGACAGACACCCTGACCGCCGCCCAACTTCAGAGTGGGTCAGTACGCCCCCGCCTGGACATGTAGCGACACTGCACACAGCGGTCTGCTCTCTTGGGCTCCAGGTGGACTTTAGCTTCACAAAAAGCAACTTGAAGTGACAAAATCACAACCAGGCAAAAAACACGACTGAAACGACAAAATAACAACTTCAAACTCTGACTTGATCTCGTGCTAAAGCGCCGTGTTTCCACTGATGCTAACTTATGTGTGGAGCCTTAGCAACACAACGCTAGCAAAGCATGTTAGCAACAGCTGTTTCCTGTTTGTCCAAATGTGGTGTTTCCAGGTCAGAATGCGTCTGACATGATTCCATAAAGAGAGGTTCAAACGCGGCGTCGAGGCTTTGCACACAAGGCAAAGACATGAGGCAAAACTGTTCCTGTGCACGCTCACTTTAGCACGCCCCTCACACACTGGATTTACTAAATGTCTTTTTGTGACTCGCTCAGATCGACCTCAGGGTTAAAAAGAGGATTTATGAATAAAACATTTAGTTTGGATGACATTGGTGAGTGTGTGTGTGTGTGGACATTTAGAGACGCCTCACTCATTCGTGTGTGTGTGTGTGCGCGCGCATGTGTTTGGACAGTTTACCTGTTGCACATGTGTGTGCAGACATTTTGCTCTCTATTTCCCATAATCCTGTGGGTGTGGTATAGTCCTGGATCCCGGACAGGTCTGGACTCGTTGGGCCTCTGTGGTTTTAGCGCCTGAGTACAGACACTGAAGTCAGAAAATCAAAGTTTCTTTCATCTCATTGCATCATTTACAAGTCTGTTTTGTCCTTCATCGTCTCCTCTGCTTTCCTGCTTAGACCTGCTTTAGACCTGCTTTAGACCTGCTTTGACCTGCTTTAGACCTGCTTTAGACCTGCTTTAGTCCTGCTTTAGACCTGCTTTTACCTGCTTTAGTCCTGCTTTAGACCTGCTTTAGGACCTGCTTTAGACCTGCTTTAGTCCTGCT
>BJKM01001791.1:0-12736 GCA_015082035.1 Chaenogobius annularis | reverse complement strand
AAGGGCTGAATGGGAAGTGCAGGTTATTAGCTGCAATAGACACAAGCATAAGTTAAGCCTGTGTGTGCATGAAGGTGATCTGCCTCAATAATAACCCTGCAGTCAATGAGCGCGTCAGGGGTTGAGATAAGGACACAACAGCATTGGGCACCAGAGGGCTTTAAAATATTTAATACAACCCTTTGTTCAGACACATTATCCACGAGAGGCCTCCATCCGATAGAGATAAGCGCGGGTTGAATCAAATATAATGACGACCAGACAAAGCGAGAAAGGCAGGGCTTTTGTTGGATCTGTAACTGCATTGTGTGTATGCCATAACAAAGGCTCCACCAAACACATAATGTCACCTTCACAGCACAGAGTCAACAAACAAAACTACTTTTTTTTTTTTAAAGAGTATGTTGGTAGAGCATTATTATCTACAAGACTCAAATCAATTTACAGATAATATATGACAAGTGCCACTGTAGAGCTAGGGGCTGTCTTCTTTTTTTTTTTTTTTTTTTTTTTTTTTTTTTAGAATTTTCAATTAGCCTACTGATAAATCAGAGGAGATTTTACGTTGTTTTGGGTAATATATGCCCGTTTTACACACTTTCCCCAAAACATGGCGGATTTCCATGATAACACCATGGATCTATTCAAATATCTGTATAGGGTATTGCTTGCTTAAATCTGTCATGAGTTGGACTAGTGGCCAGTCCATTGGAACTGCAGTGAAATAAATCATCCACAGTCCAGAAAGCATTTTCCCCCATAAAGCACAATGTCAAAACCCATCTAGCTGACACGCCACCTACAGCTTCAACAAATGTTGATCATGAACTTTTTTCTCTGTTGACAATCCTTCAATTTTCTTTAAAACGGAGTTTTAAATCTTTAGCTTCGGCTCGCTCTGTTCTGCAACTCTTGATTGGTTAGAGCGATCATGTGGTGCGCGAGCCCGCGCTCCTCACACGCGCTCCTCACGCGCGCTCCTCACGCGCGCTGCTCACGCGCCTCCTCCGCGCGCTCCTCACACGCGCTCCTACACGCGCTCGTGTGGAAGAAGAGCACTACTGCGCATGGTCGGTGGACTGTAAACTACTGGATGTTGCTAGACGCTAACCATTGGCTCAAAACGGGGGCCATGTTTGATGGCAGAGGCTTGGATAACACTAGTTTTTTCCATCCCAAGACTAAGTCATGGTTCCGAAGCGTCACACATTGGTTGATACTGTGATCTTGAGGACGGAAGTCTGCTATGCCGTCTGCTTCCTGCGCATTGAGTTGTAACAAAAACAGGTCCCAAAAGAAAGATTTATTCTTCTATAAAAACCCCAAAGAACCCGGTTTGTCACCAGAAATGGATTAGCGCCATCAGGAAGGACCAGTGGACTATAAATCACTCCAGATGGTGCAGTGGAACACTTTGTTAATGATAATTGTATGGCTATGCGAAAAAGAGGCTACTTGCCAGACTTAACGTTAACCTAATTTCCTACTGTTTAGCTTCAATATTTTAGAATCAGATACAAAGTTTGTGCTCTTGAATGCTTTAAGAGCTTGTTCGCTATGGAGAAGGCTTGTAGACGAAGTAGCTTATATGTAAATGTCCACTAAAAGTTAGTTGTGGCAAGTTTTCTCTGCTTTAAGTAGTGTCAACGGCTCGCCTGGCAGTAGATAAAGATCTGTCTTCTTGATGCATCCACCCTTTTCAGTATCATGTAGTATCATGACTTACTAAGAGCAAGAGACAATAAATGTAATGTGACTGAAACCTTATTGAAACCTTATTCATCCACTCCCCACACTGATTATAAACAACTTCTGTAACCATAGCTGCCCAGACGCTGACTGACGGAAACATGGCTACCTATCCGTGTCATCTGTCTCTTAAGCTCTCATACATAGGTGGGTGATGTGTCTTGCCCAAGGGCACAACAACACTATATAATGGTCGAAGCTAGGATCAATCTGCAGCCTGAACCTGATATGCACCAACACAATATGATAATAATAATTGTTCTGAGCTTGTGCAAATAACATTGTGCATTTGCCAGGCTCATTAGGGAACATGTTGACATTTCCTAATACTATATTCCTCCCTTTCATCACAATCCACACATTGTGCAGCAACATGCACGCTACGCAAGCTATACAGAGCATATATTAGAGAGACAAAACAGTTCTGGCATAGTTTTAAATAATGTGAGGATAATCTGTTTAAATCTACACAACTGGTAGGAGTAGGGCTGGGCCATTCTGCACAACAATGTATCACATTTTTATCTCATATTGATGATCAACCTTGATTTTTTTTTCTTTTCAAAACCAAGTTCAAATTGCTTTCAGTATTCATTTCATGGTCATAAACAAGACTGACTCCTAGTCAATGCTATTTGACACAAAAAAAAAGTCTTCCTTCAAAGTCCAAACTCACATGCTTTTACTGACCTCTCTATAAAAAAAAAATCACTATAAAATTGTTAGGTGTTGCATTTACTGTGATGTTGAAAGCAAATTTAACAGCAGCAAAAATATTTTTGGGGAATTGTCCTTTTGGCAGATGCTATGGTTTCATTGTACATATGGATGTTGTCTTAATCATCAGCTGAACTAATTAAGAGAAATAGCCAACTCAAAAAGGGAAAAGAAAAGAAGAGATCATTAAAGATAGAGATGTGTTATTTAAATGTTGAAAAGCAGGCAAATTACTGAAGAAGCCAGCAGAGGTGGTTTGGGCTTCTGCTTCCAGTGGTGGAAGAAACGTTCAATTACAGTACAGATACCCAATTATATTCATTGAAATACAATAATTTTAACTCTTGTATTTAGTTATTTTCCGATACTGGCTGTTTCATAACACTTCCATAGATGTCCAAGGTGAAGACCTGCCTTTATTGCTCAGGCAGCTATCCCCACAACATGCTGCAGAATGTGTGTTCAGACAGCAGTAGAAACAACAACAGCTGCTGCTGGAAAGTTGAATTCATGGGGCTACTTTGTCTACCAAGACATTTCATAGTTCTGGCTGTTCAATTATTAAAGGTGTACTGTAACTTATCGGGTGAGGACACACCACCTGCTTGTCTCCAAGAAGATGTTATTGCTTTGCCTGGAATGTTCCACAGTATGGAATTATTAATCTTCTATTTCTATGCAGATAAGCCGAAAACAACATCCAGCCAAGTAACTGATCAGATCTGTGGCGAGGCAATCACATGCACAAGAGTGTGAGAAATGTTAGCAAGAAAAGGAAAAAAAAAAGCTAAAATGATGTAACCTTGCCAGCAAGATGATTTCTCACGATTTGTTTGAGTTCACAACCTCTTAAGAATCTATCTTGTTAGGCCAATCACATGGCATTTTCAGGCAGGACTGGGACCAATCACAAAGCAGCAGTGTGGTTTTGGGTGTAGTCAAAACAACCTGAAACAAACCTGACGGTGGCGATAGTCGTACTTTGGCCTATTTTAAAAGAAAATACGAACTACGGTATATTGTTTTACAATAACGTGCTTCTTCCGCTGTTGTGATGCTTCGACCAATCAGCAAGAACCATTTTTTAACGTCTCAACAGCTTTCAGAGAGACACCTTCCAGACTGATTCATGTGAAGAACTCAATTCAGAGTGAGACCTAGATCCATCTGGCATGAGCCAGGTTAAAAATGATGCTACATTGTGGACAATTCAAGCAAAACAATTACATCTCCATAGTGCAGCTGGCTGACCCTCCAAATCGGTACAGTTTCATAGTGTACCTTTAAGGTAGACTATACAAACTGGGTTGTAGACTATTTTAAGTAGATGTAATTGTAATCCAATACTTAAATTACGCATACGCACACACACACACACACACACACACACAGACAAACATACATACACAGATATATACCTGCTGGAACTGAGTTAGTAAAGTCTAGTAGTTTCTCATAGAGGGCCAGTGCCCAGAGCACAACTCCGTCTTCCCAATTAGGACATGGGAATGAACTTCCTCGCACAGCTGCATTATACAACAGCTTAAACATTTGCACATTGTAAAAACTAAAAAAACTTAACTGAACAACTTTACTGAACAACCAGTGAATATTCTCCCACAGCAATTTCGGCAAGTTATAAGACTTTGGGTAGTTTTAATGAGTGACCCATGGGCTTTGAAATGTTTTCCTTTATCAAATTCTTTATGATCAGCTTTTGATCAGTGCATAAGAGAGCAAGATACAGGTCAGAATAATCTTTTGGTTTAATGAGCTAAAACTACAAAGTATGTACTGTATAACTCCTTGATGCTATAGTAAAGCAAGGAATCTATAATTTTTGGAAAAGCTTAGACAATTTGTTCTAATGATTAAAATAATGAATCTTTAATGCTTAGCCTGACGGGGGATCCCATATAAAATTCATATCAATATCCAATGCACTGAAAAAAGGCACCACATTTTGTCAATATATTTAGTATGCTGCTTGTATTTTGGAGTTTATTAATGGGAATGAGTGGACAGGGGACGTTAACATTAAAAAGTGCACAAGATGCTCCACTCCAAATGATCTTGTTGGAAAAAGGGTTAAACTCACTGGCAGAGGAAATGAAGTACTGCTAAACTAATGGGAGTTTTTTTCACAGAAGATTTGGAGCTTGCCAAACTAGAAAAAGCGCAGGTGTTACAAACATTAGTTCTTTAGCTATAATGAAGTGACAGAGGAACCTGTGCCAGTATATTCAAGCAAAGCTGTTTAATGGAATCCTGCCATTAGTTGGACTATTTGCACCTGCCCCCTTTTTGTCTATGATATTATGACCTCATATCCAGGAGACAGGGGACAGGTTAGAGGCCGTAAACATGCACCATGGAAAGCCGTGTTAAATCAAGGGCTCCATCCGATATGGTTAAACGAGCCTATTCCTTATCATTGACCCGGACGTGCAACATTCTCAGCCATGACAAGGACCGTCCAAATTGACAGTGGCCATTCCAACTTGTCAAAGACCGATCTCATCAGGTCTCAAAAGCTAAGCAGGAATGGGCCTTGTTAGTACTTGAATGGGAGACCACTGGAATGCCAGGTACCACAGGGGGGCGGTAGTGCAAACTGTCATTATATTCTTCAGAATCAGAAGGGGTTTATTGCCATTGTCAATGAACAAAATTGTCTCGGCATTAAGGTGCAACATAAAACACTAATCAATATTAAAAACAACATATATGAAATCAAAAAGGGCATGCATTAAGAGACTATTTAAAATGACTCTTATATAAAATAATTGGGGCCAAGACACTTCACCCACTTGGCCTCCAGTGTCTAAGAATGCTGGTGGAATGAGAGAGTTGTGAGCGTGAATGCGGGGCAACGGATAGAAGTTAGCCCATGCCTACAAGCCAGTGTGTTTACCGTATCATGTTTGTCCCTTAACATGCACTGTCCTGACCAAATGAAATGAACTACAAGTTAACACTTCAGCAAATTATTTTCTAAATCATCTGCATAAATAAACTCAACTTTGTTGTCACATAAAGCAAAACTGTTTAGAGCCACATCTGCCCATTTCATGTTATTTTAATGCAACTCGGTGCACATTTGTTTAAGATTTATTGAGCTGAAACTTAACCCACTTGGCTATTTTGCATATTGTGTGCAAGATAGAACAGAACTTCTCGGTTTGCTGCTGCGGCTGACTGAGAAAAGGACAGCATTCAGTGGAATACTTGCACTTTCTTTCTGTGACAAGGACTGTGCTACTGGATAATTTGTGTCAAAATCATGTGCTTATATCGAGGGGTTTCATGTTTCGGTGACTTGTGTTACTTGTGTTATTTATTTGTTGTCGTGATGGAAACATTAATTGTAAAGATTAAAGGGTTGAAAATTAATCTCATTAATATCAGTCAGTAGAGGATGACGCATGCTCTTCTTGTAGTTTTCTGGATGTTGTAGTTTTCACTGAACAGCTGTTGTTCCCGCCTTGTTCTTAGTGTTGACCTCATGATGTAGCTCTCAAAGGCTAAGTATGACGGAAGCCCAATTTTTGGTCTGTTTTTTGGGTTGTTTCACTCGGTGGGCTACCACACATTACCTTGCTCAGCAAGGTGAATAACAATGAGAATAAATATTGTCCTGCTCTTGCTGTTGTGATCGGATCCCAACCCACCAGTGAGACGGATAGAAGACAATCACTGGGCAGAATTGTGGTTTTAAGTACAGAAATAAAACAAAACAAACATTTTCTCTCAACTATATTCAACGTTCATGATGTTGGGATGAAGACAGAGGCTAATGAATGAATGAAGTTACGTGACATAAAACGCAGCCTGGTGACAAGTGAATTAGTCCTTTATATATAATCTAACGGAACAATTTGGACTGGTGAAATGAAATGCTGCTGTTTTGGGGAAATACTTTTGTGTAATTAAGAAGAAAATGTGTTATTTTAAGCAGAAACTATTGGACTAATAAATAATACATTAAATAAGAAAATAATCAATAGATTACTCGATTAGTAAACTAATCGATAGCTGCAGCCCTAACCTTGACCCATTGGAGGTTCCTTTACAGGCCTTACTGACAGACAAACAACTGAATCCCCTGGAGGAAGTTAAAAATCCCTGGGGAAAATCTGTGTTTATGGACATGGAAAAAGCTCATCAAAACATTTAAATTAAAGAAACATTTTAAAATCTTAAGCTGGTTGGTATATGAAAAAGGTTTTATGCCGAATTGCATAGACCTGAGATTTAAGATTTAGATAACAAACGGCATATGGGTTGTTTTTTTTACCAGATTGTAAAATAAAATAAAATTAGAAGCTTTAATATGTTGAAGGAATCCTTTGGCTATTTACAAATAAGGAGCAACGATTATTATAAGCCTTTGACTGAAATTTTTATGAAGGCAGATAAATCCAAACTTTCAAGGGGAATACTATCTAAAGTATATGAATGCATGGGAAAAAGAGAGTAATTTTGTCTTGACGAACAAGTCAAAATCAGAATCAAAATCAGAAAAGGTTTATTGCCATTGTCAATGAAAGAAATTCACAAACATAGGAACTTGTCTCAGCATTAAGGTGCAACATACAACGATGAACAATAATAAACATACATGAAATCAAAAAGGGTATGCATGGGAAAATGTTTGAACTTCATAATGGAGGACCACAAAATCTCATGTTTGGAAGGAAATCTGTTGAAAGAATGTGATCTGTTTGTTTACAACACCATGTCAAAGTACTCGTCATTATTCACAGGGAGGGGCTGAATGTTGGATAAATGGTGGTTGCCGGGAGGCACATCATTATCATGTGTTCAAGAACTGTCCTTTTGCACAAAAATATTGGACAGAAATAAACAAGGCACTGCAGACGGTTTTTGACACCACCATCCCACTCAATTTCAAGTGGATACCTTTGGAACATACTTCTGGTGGCTGGGGAAAAGGCCATCACAAAAACATGACACAAACTGCACAGAGGATTAAGGACTGGACTGACCAATGGGAAAGAAATCACATACAGACTTGGCCAAATTTGAAAGATTCTGGACTAATAAATGGGATTTTTATTTTGGACCTTGTGTCCTTCAACTTTCTTTTCTTTGGAATTCTCATTATCTGGACCAGTCTTGTTTGTTTTGTTTGTTTTCAGTTTTGTTTAATTTTAGTGTTTAGTCATTTACGAGGCATGCAATTTTCTTTCCTCATAAATATTCTTCTCAAGTCATCCAACATCCGGCTAATATAGCATCTCTCACCTAAGTGGCTTCATTAGGCTAACTAATTAAAGTTTGCTGTTATCTTAGGTAATAATTTAACGTATAATTTTGTGTTGAACTGCACAATATGGAAATACCCTCAGCTGGGCTGTGTGTCCTGCTGCAGTGGGCCTGAGAGATGAGTGGCAGAGTGGTGCATTGCACCATGGGCTACATATGTTAAAACAATGTGTGTTGCTAACCAATATAATGCCATAACATGACCCACTATAGAGACGGTGAAGGCAGGGTACCACAGGTGATGTGACACAAATGACTAATGTTTCACTTAAACAAAATGCAAACACTGACCTGATTCTACCGCCTGTTCACCATTCTCCTTCACAAATGTCCACAGAGATTCACCTGCCTTTACCCAAACCATCCTCAGCTGCATCGTCTCTCAAACCAACTAACTTCAAGTTCCTTCAACCATTCCTCTTTGACAATATCAGATGCAAACTGGGGAATTATATATATATAAATAAATAAATAAATAAATATATATATATATATATATATATATATATATATATATATATATATATATATATATATATATATATATATATATATATATATATATATATATATATATATATAATTCCCCATTGCTTAATGTCAGTCACTGAGCTTTTATAGAATAATGTATTCCTTATTGAATAGTTAAACCTTTTCTTTAATCTTTTAACCCTCAATGCCACTCAGACAATGAATCCAATGCGTGCCAATGAGGTCCTATTAACATCATGAACGTGTGCTAAACAGTATTCTTGAAGTGTTTTAATGCTAAATTCTCCTGAAAGCTTTACCGTGTGTTTGAAACTTGTCAGGTCAGTCATAATCATACTACTCACTATTTGACTTGGGGTATATCATGGTTCTGTCTGACAAGTCATCATTTGTGTTTTGTGTGATCCCAAAGAAGTTATCATTTGTGTTCAGATGTGACACAGGTCTCGCAACTCCGAGGATGTGCGAGACCAGCACCGCAGCACAGATATAACATGTTGGCCTAGATGGCTAAAACCTCTTCCTAAACCCTAGTGGTCACATCTGGCGATGATTTTCCTGGCCTGAATGCTCGATAGAACAGCTGTAGCTTGAAAGAGAAAGAGGGAAGAGACATCCAAGGGCTGAAATCAAACCCACGACTCCACGGCAGCAACGAACACACATGTGCAACTCCCCATCCACTGCACATTCCTGATATTTTGCAATTTTAGACATTAAAATTGTATAATCTGTCCCTCACTTAATACTTCTGAATGTAGTTTGTTTAATTTGCGTGAGAAAATAAACATACTTTGAAACCAGTGATATTAAATTTGGACCTTTAAGTAATTCCAATCATGCTTCTAACGCTTACTCAGCCTCACCTCTGCCAGAGAGGTTATCTTGTACAAATTGAAAAGGCTTTCTGCTGTTTAGTGGCCATGGTTTTTAAGGATGACCGAGGGTCAATACTGACATCAAGAAGCCCATCCTTTCCTCTCTTCATACAGACAGAGTAAGCTCTTCTCCCTGCCTCACACAAAGGATGCTCAATAGAGAAGGGGGCAACATGCTTTCTGAGACAGAGCTGCTGATGAGATGTCTGCTGAGGAAATGTGTTTAAAGTAGAGTCTTCAAGAAATTACATCAAAGAGTAAAAAAATCATGCACAGAAAATAGGGATAGATGCAGAAGCAGTCTTGTATATTATACAAAGTCACCAAAAGAGGGCGCTGTTTTGTCACATCAGATGTTTTTAAATGTTCTATTTATTGGCTGTAGTTAAACTCAAGCCTCACAAGAGACTATACAATACAATACACTATACAAATCTCTCTGTGGCAGGACACTAACCATATCAACCATGTCGGACTCTGAGGACCTCAGGGACCGGCCTCCTGGTGGTGCCAGAGTCAGGACTAAACATGGGGGATCAACAATTCAGTTTTATGCAGCTAAAATCTGGAACAGTCTTCCTGAAGATGTGTGAGAGGCCTCTACTCTGACAATGTTCAAATCTAAAAGCAGTTCTGTTCAGCTGTGCATATGATTGAAAGGATTTTATTTGCACTCTGCTCTTATAAAGTACATTTTAAGGTTAAGGTTAAGGTACACTTTATTGTCCCCATGGGGAAATCTGTCCTCTGCATTTGATCCACCCTTCAGTGGAGCTGGATTGTACACTTGCTCCTAAGAACGGCAGTGTTCTACTCGTGATGGAAGTTTGTACAGCCTCTCTCACTAACCACATTTGCATCAGTAAAGAAATGCCCCGGTCTAGAACAGTAGTTCTCAACCTTTTTTAGTCGTGACTCCCATAATAACAGTTGGCATTCGCGATCCCCAAACACAAAAAATTGACTACCCACAAAGTGATAAAGTAGTCTTATTTCTATTGATTGATTTATTTTCAGGGTATAGGCCGCAGTAAATGAAATGAGGGTGTACCACTTGAAACCAACAGCTGACTTTCACTGTCATTGTCATTATTAATTGTAAATTTGTTTTACTCAACCAATGCATCAGCAATTCGATGGATTCCAGCTTTATAACACAATGGTGAGGAAGTTATGTCTGGCATATGGTTGAACATTCAAAATCGTTTGGGGCTCTGTACATTTTCATAGTTCTAGTCATTTCTATTTTAGCTGCAGCATAAGGGACACTGAGCCTGGGGCCAGATTTGTCTTTGAAAAAGAGTCCCTCTCATTGGACCCCATCAGCCGCTCAATCCCTGTGTCATTGGGCCTGGACTGTTCCTGTGGTACCCTGGAGCCCCGCTGGAAGTCACTGCAAAGTCACAACTCTGAGTCAGCTCTGCGAGAGGTACCAATGCAAACAAAAGGGCCTCCAATATTAGACTTCAGAAAAGCCTACATTCTCTTTTGCAAGGCCAGACTATCTATCATCTCACAACCTAATGACTGTTTCATAAAACATTCAAATGTATGTCTTTAAATACATAAGATTGTCTTATATAATATAGAAAATAATGTGATGTATTAACAATACTTTAATGTTTTGATTCCCCCCTCTTCAGAATGAAAGTTGAATTCACCTGCAGCTCAATAATGATAATGAAGGTGAGTTGGTGAGAAAATGTAATTCTGCTCTAATTATGTTGATTTCCTCTTGGCTTTTATTTATTTAGTTATTAACCTTTCTCTAAGGTTAAGCGCCCATTGAGATCGAGACCTCTTTTTCAATGGTGACCTAGACCTTTAAATTAATGAAAATAAAACATGTATTGGGGGGAAAACTTGCACTTTCAGCATTTATGAGAATGCATTATTAGTGCAAGCATTACCTAGAAGACCTGAAGGTCAGACAGTATGCTAAATATTATGCGACAAACATAACATAAAAGGTAATATATCCCCCTGCTCTTTCAGGGTTTTTTGTTCCTTCCTACATCACAGGCAAAGAAGAATTCATAAGTTTAGATGCATTTTATGAAAGAAAATGTGTGTATTGTTTGGACAGTTGTTGGCAGTAAGAAGGTATCCTTGCTGACCCTTGTTTGACACACATGACCTTGGCACTCTCTTTTGAAAACATAAAAAGAGAATTGGGACAAGAGAAGATGAGGCGAAAGTAGATGAAACAGAAGCATAATCACCAGATGAAAGTCTCAGAGAAGAGCGGTCTATGGTTTAACCAAAGGGTTTCGGAAATCAAATAGGATTCTTGCTGTGAAGAAAAGAGGAAAGCTCTACAGGAAAGATTCCTAATACTCGTTAAATATTCAGAATTCATGCCAACATGTGTCTTGGGGAGAAGCAACTACTTAACATAGAAATGACCCTGTTCTGCTGGAAGGACTTCACAGTGGAGGGGTGAAGGGAAGAGTGTTGGGGGCATTTGGGACAGATGCTTTTGATGATCTATTTTAGTCCAGACCCTACCAGCCCCTGCACACATGATAGCCTACAGTGAAACTGGACCTCCAGCCTGGTCTTCTGGGACAGGGGTGTGCGCCAGGAGAAAAGCTCAGGTCAAACACCTTGTGATAAACACAAATTCTAACTAAGTGTCATCGATGATTGATTAAAAGCTGCTTTATGGATCTAAAATGTGCAGAGGAGCATAATTCAGCCACTTTTGTGTGTTTAAGAAGTATTGGTTTTGGAATGCGTTAGAAAGAAGCAAAGGGCAGTCTACTTCCTTACCAGTCAATCAGACTGTGGTTTGTGTCTGTCATTGAGTTAAAAAACAAAAGTTGTGTTTTTTGCTTGGTCAGTAGCTATGCATAGGTTTCAGAGTCATGAAAAATGAGCAAACTAAATATTTAAGGTTTGTCAAAAGTCATTAACATGCAGTGTATAACAGGAAAAAGTAATGAAACCATGAATAACAAGAAATACCAACTTCAACTAAACTGAAGAATGAATGAGCTATTTTGTACACAAAACTAATACATTTAGTTCCTTATTTTCCAGTACATTTTATTTGTCATTATTGCAAACCTCTGTAAATGAATCTTACTAACAGAAGCAAACAGTATGACCTAGTCAAGTGATAGCTGACAACAACAATGGCTCCCCCTTTTGGTAATAGTTGAGAGTTGGCATTTAAGGAGCAGGTATTAGTATGACACTGCTGCATTTAGGCACAATACCTGAAAGTCTGTGCTGTTTTGTGCTCACTCGGTTGGTGTTTTGGACGGTGCAGCAGAGGTGGAGCATCGCGAACATGGTCAGGATGATCACAACGCTTTGAAGAAGCAAGGTCAACTCAAACTGCTTTCCAATCCTACCAGACACACATGAAACAAGGACAGTTTAAGCACCAAGAAAGCGCACACCACAGATTATAAACTAATTTACTGATAAAGTATTTTTTACTAAACATCTTCTTTTCACAACGACACAGTTGCTTGAGAAAGGTGTTGATATTTATGGCTTTAACATACAGCCAGTGCTCTTTGCACATTGGTGTGAGTTTGGGAAGCTGTTGCTCCTACTGCACGTGGTTTTGAGGGTCTTACTATACTTGAGATAGCATAATG
>BJKM01001790.1:0-12748 GCA_015082035.1 Chaenogobius annularis | reverse complement strand
GATACCATAAAGCTGTACTTTTCAGTAAAACTAAATAAATTAAGATAATGTTGCTGTTTACAAAGTTTCAGAAATATAATGTACATTTAATTACTTGCCTTATGTTTGTTTTACCACAGCTAATTATCCTCTATCTAATTAATTGAACACTTCGTTTTATTTTTTATTTGAAAAGTCGATGGGAAAACTTTATGAACGTTGTTATGCTGTTCTGTTCAAGTTTTAAATCGGTGCATGAATGAATGAACAACACAAGTACATATTGCAATAAAATATTAGCAAGCCTTATTCAAGGTATTCTGGTCCTCAAATGCTTTATGAAGTCAAATCAAGAAATTAGTTTCTGATCCATACAGTCTAGGAGTTAAAACTTTCTTTTTGCAAATTTCACCTCGGCCGAGGCAGTGAACGCACATACGCAGTGGAGGAGTTGTGTCAGTGTCAGTTCAGGTTAAGAGAATGGCTTTGGTGTATTTACATTACAAAGTCCAAAAACGGAGACGATCGGCTTGGCGGCTTGTCTGGGTCCCGCAGATACTTCAGAGGTGAGCAGAGTTTTAGTGAATATCATTATTTGCTCCAAGAGCTGCGTCTGGATGATTTTTTTATAGGTCCAGGGCATGGATGTATTATATTAACTGGATGGGGTATTGCTAGCCCAAACATGTCGCTAGCGGCCCCAGTGGCCAGCCCATTGGTACTGCAGCGAAAAAAATCGTGCGGCCCAGAAAGCTTTTTTTCCTTAGAGCGCAATGAAATTAAAAACTGCTCGTGTTCAGCTGACAGGGCACCTACGGCTTTGCAGAAATATCAGATATAGCTGCAATTTTTACCTATTTTCAGGTCATTGACTTTTTCTCGGTTTAAAATTCTTAACATTTGTCTTTAAAACGTATTTTAAGCCATTAGCTTTAGGCTACACTCTAGCGCGCCGCTCTAGCCCAGCTCGTGCGCTGTATTGGTCAGGACGGTAACCGTCCAGACCAATCAGCGCGTGTAGGTGATGTGCTGTCGAAGTGCCATGAACGAGCCACAGGCGTAAAACTATGAACAAATCATGGAATTAATGGCCACCATGGATCTGAGGGCCGTGGATCTGAGGGCCATGGGCACAACAGCATTAGGCCAGACCCTGAGCTAGACTTAAAAGGTAAACCCGATATTTTAATAGATCTATGGGTGACCCGGCTTGATTTTATGATTACACAGTGACAGCGGGCTCACTCCTCGCTCCATGCGCACCTTAATCTCGCACTGGCCTCTGCGCAGCTCACAGAACTCTCGCACTGGTTGTGATTGGTCATAGCGATCTCATGGTATGTGAGCCTATGTAACTTGCGGGCCGCAATGTCCAAAATGCTAAAGGCTAACTGGCGACATGCACCAGTGAGCAGCTGCCATTGACTTGAATGGGCCGCCATCTTGAGCCCTGGAGGCTTGGTCCGGGGTTTGTTTTGGTCCTTCTTCCGGGTAGTGCGTATGTACGTCACTGGAGCGTAATCTCTGATTGGCTGCTGCGCCGCGTCTGCCGCAAAAAAGTTCAGCTTTGTCAAACTTTTCTGCGGCCGCTGCTCAAACGCCCAAGTCGTGCCGTGTCCGCCGCGCAAAATGCAGGATTTGCGCCACAAAAACGCTCGATTCGCAGGTTACGCGTCCACATAGACTTTGAATGTACTGGCCACTTTTGCCGCAGGGTCTGAACACGGCTTAATATCTGCTGGCAACTTATCAGAAGTTAGGGAACATTTACATTTTTTTCAAGGATTTACAACAAGGCAATGATGTATTGTGATTTACCTCTAAGTAGAAATTAAAACAAAATTCTCATCCAAAATGCAGTTTATTGGTGAACATTGCCCACCTTCTGTGAAATTCCTTGAAGCTAAAATAAATAAATAAATACAGTACACACATACATATGCAATGGTGATGAGGAGGGGCGGCTATGAAATTGACTTTCTTTGTTCTCCCATTTTTGTTGTGAATAAATCTGAATAAACTGTGATCAACACATTTCTTCTAAACAAAGGTACAGTCAAGGGAAAAATAGTCATATTTGAATAATTATATTGCTTTAGGCTCAAATCCCAAGACACAACACAAGTCTGCAGCGCAACCCTCTGTAACGGCAGGACCCTATTAGCTGGATGCAAACTGCCACGGCATACATCACAGGGAGCAGACGCTGGCAAGAGTAAACAATTCCTGTTCAATTTATCTCCCAAACAAATGCTTCTCTCTGTGTTCATAGGCAGCAAATGGGGGTACATTTACATTTACAGGGCCAATAGCATTGTTAGCCAGCTGGACTGAAGCCATCTCTCAGAACGCAGAGGCTTTAGATAGATCTTAAAATGCATTTTTCATACAATAAAAATCCATAATACAGTGAATACTAGCCACTTAAATGCACATAGATAAATAACACGGCAGGCGATAGATGAAAACGTAATCATTTGAGCAGCTAAATCTATTGGCAATATTAGGTAAACAATGTAACTTTTCTGGTGGAGGGTTCGCCAGCTTTTCTCCATGGAGATATTACTGCTTTTCCTAGAATGTCCCACAGTATGGCATTAAACTTATCAATCTCATGGACACAAGCAGGTTTGGCCGCACGAGTGGAAAGTGGCACCTGCCAGTATCCCTGAATTGATCACAAATCTGGCAGAGCCCAGCTGATCCATGCAGTCTTCCATTCGAAACAATGGATATGAATCTGGGTTCGTAACTTTGTTCACTTTTCTATAGTCTGTACAGAAACATGGTGACTTATCAGACTTGTCGACTAGAACACTCGGAGATGCGGCAGGACAGCTCACTCTTGTCCAGGTGGCCCTTATTGCAAAGTACGCCACGATTAGGATGGCCAGGGCCTGTCACAGTTATTGTTATATAAGTTCTGGTTGGTTGTTTTCAAAAACATCTCTAATAGTCAAGGTTTGGAAAAGGGTTTGGGATTGTCTTTAATTGTTTTAATTAATTATTTTTTAAATGTTTAATCTTTTTGAGACTCAAAAAGGTGGACCCGTTAAATTCATTTCTAATCATGCCAAAAGATAAGGGTGCCTTCATTGAATTTGTACACAAAACAACATATTGCTAAAGAAGCTAATGCTGGTTCTTTTTGTTCATAACACATGATATAATGCACAGAGAGAGATTGTAATCTACTTTTCCCCCTGAGCTGACTTTCTCAACAATAAGAAGCCTATCTCCAAGTGTTGTTTACTTTCACACAGGCCTGTAATCAGTGTAAGATTGGAACCAGCAACACAGCACTTTTAAATTGGCTTCATTAACCCCATGGCTACGCACGGCCCCGTTCACCAGTGATGGGCAGTGCTCATAAGCTGCTCGTGTGTGCTAAAGGGCCTTCTTTATGCTCTAAATCTCCCAGTGACGCATAACAGTGCTGGAAAGGCCTGCGAGGGATTGCTCTTCCAGAGATCAAGGTCAAATTTCATTACTCCTAATGAGGCTTAGCACCCATCAGGATCTCTTGTCTCCATCTCGTGCAAGCTTTTTTCCCACATGAAAGACAAGTCAAAGCCGGTTGACATGGGGAGAGTTGGAGAGATTTTTGGAGCTACTGTAGTTAGCATTGGAGGTAGAAATTACAGTATCTTTTGGCTAGCTGCTGTGTTATAAGCTTAAAGTCTCTACTGCAAAGCCAAAGATTTAAATAATCAAATCGGGAAAAAATCAAATAAATCATTAGTATAATATTATTAAATACCGTACCAGATGCTGAAACTGATATTATTTAAATTAATATTCAGTGATCTCTTTTGGAATTTGATAACCAAAACATGTTTGACAGACAGGGGCAACAAATATGGTGACAACAAACAATGTTGTTGCTTATTCTTAACATGTAGCTGCTCCTAATATCAAGGAGCAACGATCTTTTCTATTCACAAAGTATATCAATAATACGGCATGTATTGACAAAAAACACAAAACAACACACTCCCAAAATTAAATAGTAAATGTTCTTTCAGTTTGAAAAGTGAGATGGTGCTCACACATGACGACTTTGCTTTAGATTGTGATATAATCATTACAATAACTGCCTCTAAACTCATATGCTGACGCCCGTGTATTGTGAGGCCTAGAGGCATGTTTGCTGTTTACCTGCCTGTGAAGCTCTCATGCATATTATGTGTGCATGTGTGCATGTGTGCAATGTTCACTTTGATAGATGCTACAGCTATAGGTGTCTACATAAGATACATGCTGTAATCATCCTGTCAGATCGCCTAGCCTGCACTTCATGTATTTTTGAACAGGAGACCAGGTGGTTCTCGTTATACAATGATATATAGGAGAGCAGTGTATAAAGGCAGCTACAATACCGACGCGATTATTTTTGTATTCCTTTGTTAGTTAGTTTGATACCGCTCATAACTGTCTCTAAAACGAGGTGAAGGTGAATATGAATGTCCACTACTTTTGTGCTGCCATCCTGTGTAAATGTTACGCTCTATTACGTTTTATTTCTATTCATTGATTAATCTGACCTTGTATCTCAAAGGTAAGCTGCTTCGTGCCAGAATACAATCTTCAGTATTTGTACAAGTTTGTGATATCAGAATAATACATTTTGTCGGCAGAGTTTGAAACAATGACACGTTTGCAAGCATGATGTAATCACGGGCAGTATTGCTGTCCATTTAAATCCTGTTTTATTGCAGAAAGTTGCATCTGATAAGCAGTTCTCACATAAGACAAACAAAGTGGAAATATGGTTGTCTTGGAAATATAGGATCATAGAAAAGCTAGATTTGCTTTTGGTTGAATAAATGGAAGTGACGGTTGCATCACATTGGCTATCTGCCTCTCACTCTAAAACATTCAGACAAGCATGGCCATTTGGGACAATAGGATTACTCTTTCCCATTTCAATCTGTCTCTACTCTACTCTTCGCACTTTTATACAGTTATAGTTGGACTTTATACTCTGTCATTGTAAAGTTTCAAGCAAAGAAAATAAACTAAAAAGTCAACTTGTACTATATATCCTCTATGGAAAACTGAGCATTTCCCAGCCCATTACACTCAATAATCATGATCAGCTCAAGCCATTCAGATAAAAACACTCTCTTTCCCTCCCTGCGGTTTCAGCTGTGCATCTCAATCCTACATTACACTGTAGTTTATACCACAGCAGCAGCCTCTTCAGCCTTTCAAACTCCTTCTCTTCAACAGGAATGTTTACATGCAAACCAAAATCTGATTGTTATCTGATTTCTGGACCGTTAAGATTATTTAAATGTCATGCAAACCGCAAACCCTGATGTGAGTAATCAGAGGATCCCTGATCAAAAAGAATTCTGTCATGTCTTTTTAATAATCTTGAATTGCCATTGTTGGTGAACAAAATTCTCAAACTTGCTTCGGCAGTAAGGTGCAACATCAAACAATGAATAATAAGAATAAGAATGAAAATATAGACAATGCTAAAATAGGGACATGCAAAATAAAATGTGTAAGAATAAAACTGAATTAAATACAAAATATATACAGCAAGAGTGTGCATGTAACCAGCCACTGTCAAAGAGATATGTAATTGTCTATTGTTTATGGGCCATGTTCACCAGGATTATGATATCATTAGTCTGAATAAACTCTCATAGCATCATCATGCCATTTGGATTTTGTTTTTATCATTTCCTTAGTGGTTTACTGTGTCATAAACAATAGCTTCCATTTTATAAATGAAATTGTTTATCCCATGTCATGGATATGATTATGTCTCAGGGGTCATAATGCAACATTAAATCAGATTATAAAACCTGAGCCATCTCATAGGAATATCAAGTCAAAACTCATTAGTGATTCTATGTGGACACAGGCACAGCAGAATATATTCAAGTTATTTTTTGGACTGAGAAGAATGTGCAAAAGCAATGCATATAGGGAAAAATAAAAGTATTGGACAACTAGTCAGATTTAGATTACATCTATTCCTTATCGCTGCCAGACAAGGCTAACAAAGACAAAATGAGAGTAAGTGAGAGAAAAGGAACAACTGACTTGGGCCAAAGAATTAAATTAAAATAAAAACCTTTGCTGCATGTCTGTATAATTCAACCAGATGCATCTACTCATCTTGCTCTGAATATGACTGACCATGGGTTTGTTAGTGTCACCATAGTTCATAATATGACTCTTGTATAGTACATCTTCTTTATTTACAACAGCGGCACATGGCCTCGTATGGGACGAAAGGCGACAGGACATTTGTTCTGCTGCGTGACACAGACCTTGAACACAGCCCAGGTTTATCTCACAGGTGGAGGCTGATAAATGGGCCCCCTGTCACCCACCATGCTGTGTACAGATCTCCATAGACTCCCCGTTTAACAAGTGTGTCAATATTGATGGAGGAGATCAGGGCAGGTTCAATATAACCTCCTCTCTGTGCTGGGCATGTCATGGAGCGCTCTCACATTTTGAGCAGTTCTTGATGAAACCGTGCACAGTCTTTAAGCCTAAGGGATTATCCTGGGCCAAAATGTCATGATGTGTGTCATTATGTGGATGTGTGGGTGTGTTCGGATGTAAACTGGAAATTTCCACTGTTCATGTTGTATCTGTTACAGCAGCTTGAAGGCATTCAACAACATATAATACCCAATCCAAGGGTTAAATATGGGATCTTTAAGCAGCGCTGGGTCACTGTAACAATAGAGGTATTATATTTGTATCCAACACATTATCAGAAGATGTAGCAAAAATAATAGATACATGCTTTTTGCTCTACTCACCTCAAATTGCAGTAGAATGTATTTCATAACAAAATAAGACACATTAAATCACTTGTTCTTTGCTATGGCTATGTTTTCAAGGGAATCTGGTGGAGGGAAAGTGTCACTTTCAAACTTTATATTCTATGGTACAGGCACATATTTCCCAAAGAGACAGCTGTAGTGTACATGTAGCACTGCTATTTCTTTAACAAGGCACATGTCAAAGATTCTGTCAGTCAGTGTCTGTGTTAGAGCTCTAATGTGTCATAAGTTAATATTAGCCTCTGTGGAGAGTGAGAAGTCTGCCAGTGGAAAGGCACAATACAGAAAACGAATTGTTTGATAATTAATTTCCATTTCACTAATAACTCCCTCCACTGCTTGTTGTTACATCTATCTATGTTTTGGGTGTGAATTGGGCCTGTTGCCAATGAAGTGGCATGGCAAACATTGACTTTACACAAACTAAAGCCCCATTCACACATAATTCCGGGTGAATTGCCATGTTCAGATTGCCAAACACAGTCATCACTGACCCTCATTCACACATGCTTCAGTCCCAGAACATTGCAGGTTTGCTCTGTTCACACTTAACCTGGCATTTGTCTCCTCTGTATTCTATCACTATAGCAATGTGCTGCATCATTTAAATGAAATGACTGGCAATTTTTGGCATAAACTGTTCCCTGCATTATTCCTGGTAATTTACGAGGGGAAGCGCCAGACCAAAAATGCAGGGAAATGAGTTCTGCCTTCATTCACACATGTTCCTGCTCTGGAAAAATGCCTTCCTAGGTAAGGAAGCATGTGTGAATGGGGCTTAATATACACAACTATCGCGCCTGTGTTTTGCCTGGGAAGTACATTTAGCATACGTGCACTCCCTATTTTTAGTGATGAGAAGAAGTGATCAGTGTGGTTAATTTGAGAGCTTTCTGATTTTTGTGTTGAATTTTCTGACCACAGAAAAGACACAACATGTGAGGTGTATGTCACCAAAATTGCTGCAAAAGGTAAACGCATACCATATTATCCGGAACATAAGTCGAACCAGCCGAAAAATGCATAATGGAGAAGAAAAAAAACATATATAAATCGTGATAAAAAAATAAAAATAATCCAAGACCAAGAACAGACATTTCATCTTGAAATGCACTTCAAAATAATAACAGATTATAGAACTACATGGTGAATAGATGTATGTATGGTAACGTAACACCTTCAGCCACATGACGCATAGACAACGAACCTGTTCGAACAGTTATTCAGATAACTATAGCATAAAAACATGCAAACAAGTTTACCAAAGCATCAGTTACTACCCCAACTCACTAAACCCATTAAATTCTTCTTCCTCTGTGTCACTTCTAAACAACTCCGCCAACTCTGGCAGGTAGACGAAGCGCCAATTCCTCTTCGTTGCTTTCGTCAGACTCGTCTGCACAAGCCTAGAGCGCCCTCTTGCGGTTGTCAGTGTGAAAAGAATGTGAAATGCAATATAATAATGTGTTAATAATGTCACATGTAAGTCGCTCCGGAGTATAAGTCGGACCCCGGCCAAACTGTGAAAAAAGGTGCGACTTATAGTCCGGAAAAATACGGTAGTTAGGCCAATAAAAATAAAAAAAATCAGATTCAAATTTACATGCACTATTAGGCAGAGAGAGGCAGGGGGGTGAGCTGGGCAGTGCAAAACCCCCTAAACCCCAAACCCTGACAGAGAGCTATCAGACTGAAACACTGTCTGATTGACCCATTAAGCCCTTCACCAGCAGGAACCAGAGACAAAAGAGATGGTAAACTCCTATAAACACTCCACTCCAATCCTGCTCCAATTATCTGCAGGTCTTTCATGGCAGACCTTTGCAAATAAATCCACTTTATTTTGCTCATTCAAATCCCAGCAGCTGAGGAATCCAACATGGAGGGCAGATCTTGCATGTCAGAGTAGCACATTAGGGTAATTGATCCATACATAACATCCCCAACATCGCCCAGGGGTGTACATTTTCTCCAATTCAACCCTTCAACGCAGACAATGCTTCTAATTCACAGTCAGGTTTAATAAGGGGTTTCTCTGTCAGCATTTGAAGACATAAGCTAAATCCTATTAGGCTTTGTCTTTCATGTTCACACATACTACTTTCACCTGTAGCGTAATGAGGAGGAGACTGAAGAAACATCAGAATTATGAGATTCAGAGCAGAAGTTAGAATAATGGTAGACCTAATAGCAGTAGCCACGCCACATCTGGCTCAACACAAGCTGTTGAAGTGAATAATTTAGTTTTGTGAGGGAGTCGAAACGTGGTCTGGAATGCACAAGTAGAAGACTGTGCAAGGATTTTTTCTGATGGTGTAAGCTTGAATACTCACTGTACGGTGCACACACAAGCACTATGAGCTGGCTTAGTGTCTATAAAGTCTATAGCAGTGATTCTCAAACTGTGTGGTACCACTGGTGCTACGTACGTTTCTTCATGTGGTACACATTCCTTTGTGGATTCCTTTGTAGTTCAAATAGTTGCTGAATTTAAAGTAAAACTAATCAAAATGTCTGTCCTCCTTTGGGTTTATCCCTGTGTAGGACTAGAATGGCAATTGTGTAGTCCAATTTCAGACCTGGTTTTGACCTAGTTTTAACCTAAAATATTCCTTTTAGAGATCTGGTTTAGATCTGGTGGTACTCAGAAAGAAAAATATTTTCTTAGGTTGTACTTGGTGTGAAAAGTTTGAGGACCACTGGTCTGTGGCATTTAGCATTCTAACAATTACAGATTCAACGCTTGGATTGGCCTGATAGTGTGGGGATCCAAATTAAACACAATAGTGTAATTTTTTGGGGGAAGATTCGATCTTTTCAAGCATCATATTTTACTGTATTTTACTTATATTAACCAAGAACTACTAAAGTATTTCACAATATGACATGCTTTTTAAGATACCTAATATTGAACTACTGTATAACAAAAGTAGATAATCATTTTATATTTTGCTCATTGCAAACTGTAATATTGATCTAAAATGGTTTAGTAATAGAAACAGGTTCATTGACTTCCTGTTCACAACTTCATAGTGACATTCCGCCATAGAAAGCGATTTAGATTTTCATTTGTTTGTTTTTATTTGTGAAAAGTGGCATGTGAAATTATAGAATCTTACATGTATCACCCAGAGTCTTAATTTGTCAAATAACAGGAATTTTCATAGGACTCAAACTTCCATTGCAGGACAATGTAGGATTACTCAAACATGCATGAATTGATCAAAATACAACCTTTGAGAAAACAAATCATATTTTTTAACCACTGCATTAAAGTTGATCTGCACCCTACTCCAATAAGTCCTGTTTGCTTATGAATGATGTTTCAAATGTATATCTTCTGAAAATTCGTAGCAGTCTCTTATTCCCACTGTGCTGTACAAGCTGGCTGTTACTAAAGGATAAGGCTGGAGCATAATTAATCATCACTTTGCATAGGAGTGGACAGGCACGCCGAACATCATGCTCTCAATCAAATACAGCTGCAATGAGCATATGCTGGCTACATATTGCATTCAACACAACACGTTTCTTATTCATACACCCTGAATATATGGGTGAAGAATGTCATTTTTAATATAATTATAAAGGTCTATATTATATTTTTGGAAATTCTCCTCCTGGTAAATTTAACGCTGATCTAATCTCCTTCCATATTGGAATTAATTTACATTTACTGCATGTTTTATAGCAAATTTAAACTATTGACTTAATCCAAATTAGGTATAAAATGTTATACTTACTTACTTATAATCCATAGTGAGCTTCACATCCTTCCTATACATTCACCCCTTCACCCCTCCAGCCCTCTGCATCCATCTATTCTTAAACCGTTATCCAAAGAAATAGCACAGAGGGGTTTTTGTAAGTATTTTTGTTATAATTGTAAAATTAATGAGGGAAAAAAGTCAAATCAAAATAGAAAACCCTGCTACTACCTGCTGAACTTCTCATTTGAGTTAAAATTCCAATCTGTTACTGCTTTGCAAAAGATTATATATGGTCATTTAACCCAACAGCTCCTGCTGTTGTATTCAATTACGAGTCTTCAAACCACCAGCGCTGCAGAGACTGGGCCAATCACAAGGCAGCATTGTGGTTTGGGAAGAACCAAACAACACTAAACACACATGGCGATGCCAACAGACGTACTTTGGCCTATTTTAGCACAAATACGGTAGTACAGAAAACACACAGAGGGGACGCTTTGTCCATTTGTGAAAGGGAAATATGTCTGGGCTTTTCTCTCAACTAGATTCAAAAATATTTTAGATTTCCCAGCTTGTTCCACTGTTTTGACGCTTGGACCAATCAGCGTCCAAATTGATTTCACAAGAGCCTTTCCAGATAAATGTGTAGAACGCATTTCCGAGTATTACGCATATCAATCTGGGGTGAGTCAAGTTAGCAAAAGGCGGCATTAAGTGTAGACTTACACTGAGCTGCAAGGATTCAGTCCACTGCCCGATCATCTTGTATCCGTGGCCCGTGATGTTGTTCCACTGATACTGGAACAGATCGTAGCGTCCCGGGGCATCGCCGTTTCTGTTGAACGTCACTGAAGTACCAGCACTTCCTGTAAACACACAAATAAGTTCACATGATGAGAACTTTCTACTTTCTACTTCAAATCTCTAGACTTAGGAGAATTTATCAAACACACTTAAATATTTCATTTTCTACCACTTGTTCCCGTTAGGGCTCGCGGGTGACTGGAGCCTATCCCAGTGACTTTGGGCCTTAGGTGGGGTACACCCTGGACAGGGGCCAGCTTGTCGCAGGGTTAACACAGAAACATAGACACACAGACAACCTTTCACTCTCATATTCATTTACGAGGGACAATTTAGAGTTTCCAGTTTTACCTAACACACGCATGTCTTTGAATGGTGGGAGGAAGCCAGAGAAACTGGAGAGAACCCACGGTAACACAGAAGGATACGCAGACTCCACCCAAAGAGATCATGTGATGTTGGTCTGGCCTGGGGATTGAACCCATGATCTCCTTATTGGGAGGAGAGAGCTAACTATGATTGTAATTATGTAATGATCTTCTTCAGCTCCACTTTGAATAAGACTTTTAAGTGGCATTACAGCTGGAGTCAGTGAGTTCTACTCAATGTCTATAAACTTACTATACCATGCCATTTGAGATGACACTGATACACTTGGAATGACTATAGAACAGGCTGTTCTCTCGACTCCTGTGTTCTGTCTTTACTCAAAACTGACATACTTTCATTGCTTTTCTCGACACTCTGATGTCCCTATTTGAAGCTAAAAACCCCTTATTTTGTTTTACATTAAAACATTTACAGCTGACCCTTCTCACCCTGAACATGGACTATGCAGGAGGCTACGGTCCAGAACCTCCTGCCACAAGAACAGTTTCTTTCCCTCTGCCATTGGGCTCATGAACACTTCTTAACACCTACTACTTTAGCAATAATTTAAATCAACATCTATTATTGCACTGTTTACTTTCAGCACTATTTCTGTACATTTAAGTCTATATATTTTCAAAAATATGTTTTCATTTTATTTTATATATGTTGCTATTATTCTTATTCTTATTCTTATTCTTATTCTTATTATTAATTTAGTATGTTGCAAGTTAACACTTAATCAAGTTCCTGGTTTGTGAATTTTGTTCACTGACAAAGGCAATTAACCTTTTTCTGATTCTGATTCTGAAATGGTGAAGGGACAGAGAGACCAGGCATTCTTTTTGTTTGACATCTAACATAATAGGCAATAATGGGGAGATTTACTTAGTTCGCTTTTTGTCTGTGAGAGACTGGAATTGAATTTGAATTCAAATAAGCTATTAGTTAAGATCTTCAAGCACTTTCTTCTAAAATTCGTTTGCGATACAAACTTTTCTCCGGATGATATTTCTGCATCTGCGATACTGTTAATACTTTGAAATGTATGCATGCCCACACACCAGT
>BJKM01001789.1:0-13122 GCA_015082035.1 Chaenogobius annularis | reverse complement strand
ACTGAAGCGGAGCTGAAGGTGGAGCTGACTGAAGCGGACTGAAGGTGGGCTGACTGAAGCGGAGCCTGAAGGGTGGAGCTGACTGAAGCGGAGCCTGAAGGGTGGTGCTGACTGAAGCGGACTGAAGGGTGGAGCTGACTGAAGCGGAGCCTGAAGGGTGGTTGAAAGTGCTTGACTGAAGCGGAGCTGAAGGGTGGAGCTGACTGAAGCGGAGTCTGAAGGGTGGTGCTGACTGAAGCGGAGCCTGAAGGTGGAGCTGACTGAAGCGGAGCCTGAAGGGTGGTGCTGACTGAAGCGGAGCCTGAAGGGTGGTGCTGACTGAAGCGGAGCCTGAAGGGTGGTGCTGACTAAGCGGAGCCTGAAGGGTGGTGCTGACTGAAAGCGGAGCCTGAAGGTGGTGCTGAGCTGAAAGTCCAGTCCAGTGATGATTAAAGATCGATCTGTAAAACTGCTCTGTAAGTTTATGGAGAATAGATCCAGGAGGAGTAGTTTAGTTTAGCCTGGACCCGGTCTGGATCCTGAACTCACCCGGATGCTGTAGCGCTCTCTGGTGGTGGCCCTCTGCGTCATGGCGATGGGGTGGATGAAGCAGCACGTGTCCAGCAGGGGGAGACAGAGACACTCACCGTGATGCTTCACCGTTTGACACGAGATGCACAAAAAGCACCAGAAAGACCGACAACCTGAGGGACAGAAACTAGGTCTAAACCAGGTCTGAACCAGGTCTGAACCAGGTCTAAACCAGGTCTAAACCAATCCAGGTCTAAAACAGGTCTGAACCAGGTCTAAACCGGGCTAAACCAGGTCTGAACCAGGTCTGAACCAGGTCTAAAACAGGTCTGAACCAGGTCTGAACCAGGTCTGAACCAGGTCTGAACCAGTCTGAACGGTCTGAACCGGGTCTAAACCGGGATAAAGGTCTGAACCAGGGTCTAAACCGGGTTAAACCAGGTCTGAAACCAGGTCTGAACCAGGTCTGAACCAAACAGGTCTGAACCAGGTCTAAACCAGGTCTAAACAGGTCTAAACCAGGTCTAAACCGGACTAAACAGGTCTGAACCAGGTCTGAACCAGGTCTGAACCAGGTCTGAACCAGGTCTAAAACAGGTCTGAACCAGGTCTAAACCAGGCCTAAACCAGGTCTGAACCAGGTCTGAAACAGGTCTGAACGAGGTCTAAAACAGGTCTGAACCAGGTCTAAACCAGGCCTAAACCAGGTCTGAACCAGGTCTGAAACAGGTCTGAACGAGGTCTAAACCAGGTCTAAACCAGGTCTGAACCGGGACTAAACCAGGTCTAAACCGGGACTAAACCAGGTCTGACCCAGGTCTGAACTGAACAGGTCTGAACCAGGTCTAAAACAGGTCTGAACCAGGTCTGAACCAGGTCTGAACCAGGTCTGAACCAGGTCTAAAACAGGTCTAAAACAGGTCTGAACCAGGTCTGAACCAGGTCTGAACCAGGTCTGAACCAGGTCTAAAGCAGGACTTGCAGTCCCTGCAACAGTTGCAGACCCCAGTCTGAGGCTGGACTCTGTCGAGGACTTCATCTTCATCACAAGATCACTTTGAATCCGAGCGTCACCTGTTCACCTGCAGAGGAATGCTCTGATTGGACCGGACATGTACCTGATCCTGAAATATGGCGTCGCACAAATCTCAGCATCAACTCAGAACCAGGACCAGACCAGGATCAGATCAGGACCAGGACCAGACCAGGACCAGGTCAGGACCAGGACTAGATCTTTTGACTCTTGTGACGCAGCAGAACATGTTCTTCCAGTTGAACCTGATTTGGCCCAGACTCGTCTCAGTTTTGAGTTAGTTTAGTTTACGTTTATCAAAGAAACATACGATTTGACAACTTCAGGTTCAGTTTTCTGTTTTATTACAAATATATTCACATTCACCCGAATAATGATAAAAACATAAATACAAGTCAATAAATATTCAAAACATTAAATAATACAAATACATTAAAAAAGGTTTAATTTTGATACTTTTGAATGGAAAGACTTTTAGGTAATAAACATGTATCTGACCCTCATTCAGTGTCTGTGGGCTAAACCCGGACCAGATCTGGTCCTGGCCCTGGTCCCGGCCCTGGCCCCGGCCCCGATCCTGGCCCTGGCCCCGGCCCCGGCCCCGGTCCTGGCCCTGGCCCCGGCCCCACTCCTGGCCCCGGCCCTGGCCCCGGCCCCGGCCCTGGTCCTGGTCCTGACCCTGGCCCCGGCCCCAGCCCTGGCCCCGGTGGTGTCTGAGCCTCAGACCCAGAAGGTGCAGGAGTCCAGGGGCACGTCTCCACCGCTCGTCCCTGGAAACAGCGCCTCACACTGGGCCTGGAGCTGCTCGGCCTCCTGCAGGTCCGGGAGAAGACCTGCGCTCAGGTCCAGGTACGACGGGAAGAACACGGACGAATCTGCACTCCAGCTCAACGGCACGACGGCACTGGGAGAACCTTCAGCGAAATACTGCTCCGCGAAGGAGAAGGAGAAGGAGTCCGAGGCGTTTGGAGACTGTTCGGACGAAGGAACGGAGAAAGAAGACGAGGAGGAGTCGTCCAGGAGAGTGTCTACGACGGCCACCAGGGGGAGCTGTGGTCGGGCACGCTTGGTTTCGGCCTCACAGGAAGTAGCTTTGGCCTCACAGGAAGTGGGGTCAGCATCAGAGGAAGTAGCGCCGTCGGACTTCCTCTTTCGTTTGCGGCGGAAGTTTCCGTTGTCGAACATTTTCTCACAGTTTGGGTCCAGCGTCCAGTAGTTCCCTTTACCTGCGCAGACAGCCAATAGAAACGCAGGTTAGAAAACTGAGAGCCAATAGGAAATGAGAATATTTAAAGCTCCTAAAATCTCTTTTTTTCCTCCTGAAAAACATTCCTGGAGTTGAACAATGACAGAAGTAAACTCAATGTGTCGGGCGCATCACGGTGAGGCCACGGCGCACGCGGTGAGGCCACGGCGCGCGCGGTGAGGCCACGGCGCGCGCGGTGAGGCCACGGCGCGCGCGGTGAGGCCACGGAGCGCGCGGTGAGGCCACGGCCAGCGCGGTGAGGTCACGGTGAGGCCCACGCCAGCGCGGTGAGGTCACGGTGAGGCCACGGCGCATCACGGTGAGGCCACAGCGCGCGCGGTGAGGTCACGGCCAGCGCGGTGAGGTCACGGAGCGCGCGGTGAGGCCACGGCCAGCGCGGTGAGGTCACGGAGCGCGCGGTGAGGCCACGGAGCGAGCGGTGAGGCCACGGAGCGCGCGGTGAGGCCACGGCGCGCGCGGTGAGGCCACGGCACGCGTGGTGAGGCCACGGCGCGCGCGGTGAGGCCACGGAGCGCGCGGTGAGGCCACGGCCAGCGCGGTGAGGTCACGGTGAGGTCACGGTGAGGCCACGGCACGCGCGGTGAGGTCACGGCCAGCGCACGGTGAGGTCACGGTGAGGTCACGGTGAGGTCACGGCGTGCGCGGTGAGGCCACAGCGCGCGCGGTGAGGTCACGGCCAGCGCGGTGAGGTCACGGCCAGCGCGGTGAGGTCACGGCGCGCGCGGTGAGGTCACGGCGCGCTCGGTGAGGTCCTGTTGCGTCCTCTTGTCTCTGAACGTGTCATGTATTTACAGATGGTGTGTTTGAACTTGTGGGACAATAAAGTTCATCTTGAATCCGATATCCAACACTCTAAAACACACAAATATCGGGCCGATATATCGGTCCGTCTCTCGTGTGACGTATAGAACATTACAATAACCTCAGCCATCACAGGCGTGTGGGCGGGGACAGGGGGTAAGTGACTGTGTCCCTTTAAACTGACCGGGGTCGTTGGGGTCGCGCGGCACCTTCTGGAAGCAGTCGTTGAGGGACAGGTTGTGGCGGATGGAGTTCTGCCAGCCGGCTTTCCCGCGGCCGTAGAAGGGGAAGCGCTCGCTCACGTAGCCGTAGATCTGGCTCAGCGTCAGCCTCTGCCCCGGGGCCGACTGGATCGCCATGGCGATGAGGGCCGAGTACGAGTACGGCGGGCGCACGTGGCGAAACACCTCGTCCGAAGCGGCGGCGTCCAGCCACGGCCCGACGCCCCACATCTGCTGGTACAAGAGAGGCAGGAGCGACTGGAGGTGCGGCCCGGGAACCGCGCTGGAGTCTGGGCTGCAGCCGAACGAGGGCCCTGGAGGGGGAGAGGTCAGGGGTCAGGAACGGTGGAGGGAACGCCGGGACGTTCATTTCACATCCAAATAAAGCTCCAGCTTGTCATGCGGAAAAGTTACACAGTGCTCCTTTAAGTCACTGCGGCGTCATTTTAGGTGTAACTTTATTTAAACTGAAGAACATTCACAAACACATTGCCCTGTTTAAAACTAACTTTAATGACCTAATACAGGGGTTGGGGTTGGGGTTGGGGTTGGGTTGGGGTTGGGGTTGGGGTTAGGTTGGGGTTGGGGTTGGGGTTGGGTTGGGTTAGGGTTGGGGTTGGGGTTGGGGTTTGGGGTTGGGGTTAGGGTTGGGGGTTGGGGTAGGGTTGAATAATGAACACTATTGTGGAAACTTTCTTCACATCATTAACACAATTAGAAAGAGGTTTTTTTTAACATCAAACTAAATAGGTTGGATTTTTCACAAATAAGAACGTAATCCAAACTCTTAAACCTTCTAAACGGAATCTGACCTGCTGTTTGGCTGAAGGCCACGAGAGGCGAGGGGCGGGGGGCTGTAGAGGCTTGAAGTCAGAGGCCCCCACGTCCAGGGAGGCAGCTCGTCGTGCGGCAGAGCGCGTGAAGAAGAAGCACGCAGCGCCATGTCGGATCTGCCTCACCTGCGCCTCACCTGGTCTTTTAAACACTCCGAGCCCCCCTGAGCACAGCAGGAGGGGGCGGGAGGGGGCGGGAAGGGGGCGGGAGGGGCGGGAAGGGGGCGGGAGGGGGCAGGAGGGGCAGACGGGGAGGCGTTTTGCATAACGAAAGGTCTGTGGGGGCAGAAAGGTTCATATTTCAAAGTGAAAACTCCAGAACCGGTTTTGGAAAAAGCGGAATCACCAAATATATGTAAATGTCTGTTTACCGCGACGCAGTATCGATCATTGAATATTGTTGCATTTGTCACGGGCGGTGTTTCGCAAAAGAGAGAAAAAGGAAAAGAAATAAAGAAAACAAAGTGACTGTATTAGACTATTACTGTATTAGTTTCCTGTCCATATTCTCATGTTTCATACTTATTCATCACGTGCCACTGCGGCTGATTAGATGCCGCCATACGTCGTGATCGTCTGCGCCGATATATCGTGGACGTGCCGATCGTGGCGAGCGGACTTAAAACTCCGCCGCAGAGGTCCGGCGCTCGTGAGACAAACGTTAAACTTTTCCCGCCGATTCCTCTGATCCGACTTCAGGATCGAGTTTCTCAAAGGCACAAAAACGCGTGAGAGAGTTTTCCCTTCGAACAGTTTGCGGAGTCGAGCCATTGTTCCCGTGGAGCAGCCGGCGGACAAACACGGGTGACGCGCGAGCACGGGTGACGCGCAGCAACACGGGTCGACGCGCGACACGGGTGACGCGCGACCCGCACGGGTGCACGCGCGACACGGGTGACGCGCCACACGGGTGACGTGGTGCGCGACACGGTGAGCGCGAACGGGTGACGGCGACACGGGTGACGCGCGAGCACGGGTGACTGCGCGACCCGGGTTTGCGTTTGTGGCTATGTAGACGCAAGTATGCGATATCGATCCGATACCAGTGAGGTTTGTATTCAATGTGAGTGATTTACAACGACACGTACAGGACTGAACCGGCCGACGGTCCTGCTCGGGGCAGAGGTAGCATGTGTTTCAGTGTTACATGTGTCGCGTTAGCATGTGTCATGCGTGTGTGTTAGCGAATGTGTTAGCTGTGTCAGGTGATGTTATGGTGTAGCATGTGTTAGCGTGTGTACATGCGATGTGTAGCTGTAGCGTGTGTTAGCATGTTTAGCATGTGAAAGAGCGCCACACTCACTGACTGTTTGTTGTGTAAACACCATTCACTTTAATCTCACATCTGATCAGAGCCAGGTTCTAAACCAGGTCTAAACAGGTCTAAACAGGGCCTAACAAAGGAGCAGACGACACACTCTGCAGCAGCTCAACAAAAGAGAAGCTCCTTAAACGCATCGTCCACAACAAGCCTGAGGTCCTTAAAGCACCACGACTTAACTGCAACCAGGACCATGCAACAGGACCAGGACCACCAGACCAGGACCAGGACCAGACCAGGACAGGACCAGACCAGGACAGGACCAGGACCAGACAGGACCTAGACCAGGACCAGCCAGGACCAGACCAGGAAACCATAGGACAGACCAGGACCAGGACCAGGAACCAGGACGCAGACCAGGACCAGACCAGGATACAGGACAGGACCAGGACGCAGACTCAGGACCAGGACCAAGACCATGATCCTCGCTTAGAGTCAGAGATCAGGCCGGTTCTTGTGTTGTTAAAGTGTGACTTGCTTTAGACTCATTTCAAAGACTCATTTGTCTCCAAACTCTGACGTGAACTTACTCACAAACATAGGAACTTGCTCGAGTGATTCGTGCAACATAAAACACTGAAAACAACATGTAATGAAGTCAAAAGGGCGTTAAAGAAAACAAATAAAATAATAAAAAATAGGCTTGCTAATGTACAACACGTTTTTTTTACAGTAAAAACAACTTATTGTTCAGCGTTCTAAGCAACATAACAGCTAGCACAGCACGTTAGCAACGCTGTTTCCTGTTTGTCCAAATGTGTGTTTCCAGGTCAGAATGCGTCTGACAATGAATTCCATTAAGAGAGGTTCAAACGCGGCGCCGAGGCTTTGCACACAAGGGAAAGACATGAGGCAAAACTGTTCCTGTGCACGCTTTAGCCACGCGCCCCTACATCACACACACTGGAATTATTAAACGTCTTTTTTGTGACTACGCTCAGATCTGGTCTGCTCCCCATGGTCCTGGTCCTGGTCCTGGTATGATCCTGCTGGTCTGGTCTGGTCTGGTCTGGTCTGGTCTGGTCTGGTCCTGGTCTGGTCCTGGTCCTGGTCCTGGTCCTGGTCCTGGTCTGGTCCTGGTGCAGTTAGAGTCGTGGTGCCTTTAAGGACGCCTCAGGCTTTGTTTGTGGACGATGCGTTTTAAGGAGCTTCTCTTTTGTTGAGCTGCTGCAGGAGTGTGTCGTCTGCTCCTTTTGTTAGGCCCTGGTTTAGACCTGGTTTAGACCTGGCTCTGATCAGATGTGATTAAAGTGAATGGTGTTTACAGACAAACAGTGGAGTGTGGCGCTCTTTCACATGCTAACACATGCTAACCACATGCTAAGCTACGTCTGAGGCTAACGTCAGGATCAGATAAACTGACGTCGCTTTAATGTTTATCTGAACTTGAGGCTTAAAAACAAAATACACCACTAGAAGTATTTAAAGCTGCACTCTGTAACTTTTCAGGAAGAGGGTTCCACAGCATGGCATTAAACCCGTGTATCCTGCATATATTCAATTACAGGCGTTTTTAATGGGTTAAGGTTGAGACGAGTGAAGAAAAAAAGGATTCCTTGTGGACTAAATGTTGGGAACATCTCATTTAGTTTTAATGTTTTTTTACGTCACACAGCAGGGACAGAACACTTAATATTATAAATAATATACAGTTTATTTAACTCTTTGCATCGAGATACACTTTTCAGGTTCAGCTCCATAACTCCTGCTCTTACCGTTCATCAAACATCTACATATTCAATTCTGTGGCTCACGACTTGAAAAGCAAAATATTCTAATTTAAAGTCATTGTGTACATTGATACTGCAGCTGGATTGTGGTCCACACAAATGTACATTTTATTCAGAATACAATCTTTGCAAAGCGCCGTGAGTTCTTGTTGACTCTAAAATAATCACTACTTAAAGCTCGGGCGGATAATCACGTTTGTTAAGGTGTAAAACACGATGTAAAACGTCTGTGTTTGTGTCTCAATGCTAATGCTATTGCTAACCTCAAATAAATTGAATTGATGAACTAAGGTTTAATTTAGCTTAGCATTAGCATTGAGACACACACTGCGTGGTCTTTAAATGGGCTGTAGCTGATATTAGACATGAAATAAAGTACATTCTGTTTGTCGCGTACATTTATGTTTGAGCTGCTCAGGGTCAAATGGAGGACTCCGAGAGCCACTATAAATGGGATAAAGCTTTTATTAAATTAAGTCTTTAACAGAATATTTAAGTAACAAATTCACAAATTCATTATGATAAGAGACTATTTAAATAACTTTAATTAATTTAATTAAAACTGATTTTATAAAAACAACTTGACTTTATTCCTTTACAAATCCTTTTATGAAAACCTTCTGTGATTAACCTCTGATTAGCTTTAGCGCGGCTCCTGGTCCTCCTGGAAAAGGAAACTATTAAGAAGCGCTCTGATTGGTTTACAAGTTGCTCTAACCAATCAGAGCGCTGCTTGGCGGTTCCCTTTTATTATTTGCTTCACATTAGCCAGAAGGAAGAGGAGAGTCACAGTAAAGCTAAACGGAGAAGCTATCGGAGAACTAATCGGAGAAGCATCGATAACGGAGAAAGCTAAAGAAAGCTAAACGGAGAAGCTAAACGGAGAAGCTAAACGGAGAAGCTAATCGGAGAAGCTAATCGGAGAAGCTAAACTGACAAGCTAAACCGACAAGCTAAACCGACAAGCTAAACCGAGAAGCTAAACCGACAAGCTAAACCGACAAGCTAAACCGAGAAGCTAAATCGAGAAAGCTAAACTGACAAGCTAAGATGAGATGCTAAACCGACAAGCTAAACCGACAAGCTAAACGACAAGCTAAACCGACAAAGCTAAGATGAGATGCTAAACGCGACAAGCTAAACCGACAAGCTAAACGAGAAAGCTAAACCCACAAGCTAAACCGAGAAGCTAAACTGAGAAGCTAAACCGACAAGCTAAACGACAAGCAAACCGAGAAGCTAAACCGAGAAGCTAAACCGACAAGCTAAACCGACAAGCTAAACCGACAAGCTAAACCGACAAGCTAAACCGAGAAGCTAAACCGAGAAGCTAAACAGAAGCTAAACCGACAAGCTAAACCGAGAAGCTAAACGAGAAGCTAAACCGAGAAGCTAAACCGAGAAGCTAAACTGAGAAGCTAAACGAGAAGCTAAACCGAGAAGCTAAACCGACAGCTAAACCGAGAAGCTAAACCGAGAAGCTAAACCAAACAAGCTAAACATAGAAGCTAAACCGAGAAGCTAATCAGAGAGCTAAACCGAGAAGCTAATCAGAGAAGCTAAACCTGTTTGCAAAAGGTTTTACTAAAGGATTTGTAAATGCAGTATTTAAAGTTAATTGTTTAAAGGTATTTGTTAAATCATTTATTACATGTTCTTCTAATAATGTTTTGTTAAAACCTTTTGTTTCAAATATATAGCAAATCATGTTTTAAAAGTTACTTTGATGAAAGCTCTCAGGGTCCTCCATGTAGTTGTCTGCATTTAAAATTTTCCGCAAAGTCGGGAGTGCGCTGTTAGCATGCTAATGCTGTTAGCATGACGGTGAAACTTCTCTGGCTCAGAAAGTTGTGAAAAGTGAAAATAAATCACAAATCAATCTGGGAGTTCGTAGGTTTAGAGCTGAGTCCAGGTCGAGATCCAGTCTGGACCTGGTCCATGCAGAGTCCTCTGTAGACCCATTTTCAGTCCCGGTTCATGTACACGTTTGCTTTAGACGTGATCCTGGTCCATGTAGAGTCCTGGTTCGGACCCTGGTCTAGAGCCGGTCCATGTAGGGTCCGGCGGGCGCAGACAGCAGACACTGCTTGTGTTGACCGGAGCCAGCGGTTCTTTGAGTCGATGAGGAGCAAAGGAGACTGAGAGAAATGATCCACCATCTCTCGAACCGACGCCGAACGACTGAAACGAGACAAAGGAGATCAACTAACAAGGCCTGGGTTAGACCTGGGTTAGACCCGGTTTAGACCCGGGTTTAGACCGGGTTAGACTGGGTTAGACCCGGTTTAGACCTAGTTTTAGACCCGGTTAGACTGGGTTAGACCTGGGTTAGACGGGGTTAGACGGGTTAGACCGGTTTAGACCTAGTTTAGACCTGGTTTAGAGCTGGGTTAGAGCTGGTTTAGACCTGGTTTAGACCGGTTTAGAAGCTGGGTTAAGAGCTGGGTTAGACCCGGTTAGACCTAGTTTTAGACCTAGTTTAGACCTAGTTTAGACCTAGTTTAGACCTGGTTTAGAGCTGGTTAGACGCTGGTTTAGAGCTGGTTTAAAGCTGGTTTAGACCTGTTTAGACCTGGTTTAGAACCCAGTTTAGAACCTAGTTAGACCTAGTTTGACCTGGGTTAGACCTGGGTTAGACCCGGTTTAGACCTAGTTTAGACAGTTTAGACCTAGTTTAGACCTGGTTTAGAGACTGGGTTAGACCTGGTTCAAGAGCTGGTTTAAAAGCTGGTTTTAGACCTGGTTTAGACCTGTGTTTAGACCCGGTTTAGACCTGTTTAACCCAGTTTAGACCCAGTTTAGACCCAGTTTAGACCTAGTTTAGACCTGTCAGACCTGGTTCAGACTGGTTCAGACTGGTTTAGACCTGGTTTAGACCTGGTTTAGACCTGGTTTAGACCAGTTATACCTAGTTTAGACCTAGTTTTAGACCTAGTTTAGACCTGGTTCAGACCTGGTTTAGGCCTGTTTAGAGCTGGTTTAGAGCTGGTTTAGACTTGGTTTTAGACCTGGTTTAGACCTGGTTTAGACTAGACTTAGACCTAATTTAGACCTGGTTTAGACTAATTTAGACCCGGTTTAGACCTAATTTAGACCTGTTTAGAGCTGGTTTAAGAGCTGGTTTAGAGCTGGTTTAGACCTAGTTTAGACCTGATTGACCTAATTAGACTGGTTTAACCTGGTTTAGACCTGGTTTAGACCGAGTTTAGACCTAATTTAAGACCTGGTTTAGACCTAATTTAGACCTGGTTAGACTAGTTTAGACCTAATTTAGACCTGGTTTAGAGCTGGTTTAGACCTGATTTAGACCTAATTTAGAGCTGGTTTAGAGCTGGTTTAGAGCTGGTTTAGACCTGGTTTAGACCTAATTTGAACCTAATTTAGACCTGTTAGACGGTTAGACTGGTTTAGACCGAGTTTAGACCTAATTTAGACTGGTTTAGACCTAGTTTTAGACCTAATTTAGACCTGGTTTTAGGTAGCTGGTTTAACCTGGTTTAGACCTATTTAGACTGGTTTAGACCTAATTTAGACCTATTTAGACCTGGTTAGACCTAGTTTAGACCTAATTTAGACTGGTTTAGACCTAGTTTAGACCTAGTTTAGACCTAGTTTAGACCTAATTTAGACCTTGGTTTAGACCTAAGTTTAGACCTAATTTAAGACCTAATTTATGACCTGGTTTAGACCTAGTTTTAGACCTTAATTTAGACCTGTGTAGTTAGACTATTAGACCTTTAGACATTTAGACTAATTTAGACCTGTTTAGAGCTGGTTTAGACCTGGTTTAGACCTGGTTTAGACCTAATTTTAGACTTGGTTTAGACCTAATTTAGACCTAATTTAGACCTGTTTAGACCTAGTTTAGACCTAATTTAGACCTGGTTTAGACCTAGTTTAGACCTAGTTTAGACCTAATTTAGACATGGTTTAGACCTAATTTAGACTATTTAGACCTGGTTTAGACCTAGTTTAGACCTAATTTAGACCTGGTTTAGACTAATTTAGACTAATTTAGACCTGGTTTTCGACCTGGTTTCGACCTGGTTTTCGACCTGGTTCAGAACCTGGTTTAGACCTGGTTCAGACCTGGTTTGAGACCTGGTTCGACCTGGGTTCGACCTGGTTCGACTGGTTCGACCTGGTTCAGACCTCGTTCAGGTCCCGGTTCAGTCCCGGTTCAGTCCCCGGTTCATCCGGTCAGTCCCGGTTCAGTCTTTGTTCAGTCTTTGTTATCTTGGTTCAGTCCCGGTTCAGTCTGGTTCATGTCTTGGTTCAGTCTTGGTTCAGTCCCGGTTCAGTCCTGGTTCAGTCCGCCCCGGTTCAGTCCTGTTCAGTTCGTTAGTCTTTTCAGGTCTTGTTCAGTCTTGGTTCAGTCTGGTTCAGTCCTGGTTCAGTCCTGGTTCAGTCCTGGTCAAATCAGTCCCGGTTCATCTTGTTCAGTCGGTCATCTTGGTTCAGTCTCTGGTTCAGTTTAGGTGTCACGTCGCCGTTCAGACCTCTAGCACTTTGAGCCCGGTCCCAGCAGGTACTTGTGGTCCTGGATCTGGATCTGGATATTGAAGACCTTGTTCTGGTACATGGCCATGAGGGTGTAGGGCTGGACTCGGGACTGCGAGAGCTGTCCCGGACCACGTAGGCCCGTCCTGAAAGAGACTCGGACCATGTCAATAAAAAAGGAAAAATGTTGAATTGAAGATTTCTCTGGATGGAAAACACCTTTATTAGTAATGAGTAACTCGCCGCGCACGGGCGCCGCCGCGCTCGGGCGCCGCCGCGCCGGGCCGCCGCGGCTCCGGCGAACGCAACAATTAGCCATTAGACTCCAAACATCACAAAACAGACCAGGAACGACCCCTGGACCACATGTAACACCAGAGTCAGAAACACCATGTGTACAAGTGTTTTGTTTAGATCGTTAACATTAGCGCACATGCTAACGACCGCGTAACATTTCTTATCATTCCAACGTTGCGGCGGACGTTAGCAAAGACATTCACAGCGGATCGGAAAGGAAACTGGAGTTTGTTCAATCAGTTGAATCATGGTTTTGGAAAATTGTGGCGAACGTTGGTGGAAGTTCTGGTGATGTTCAGGAGACTGTCCTTCCCCAGCGCGCTGGAGCGAGCCTCAGCTTCAGCTCGAGTCACTTTTCCCACGTACCACAGAGGGTCCAAGTCCTGAGGGAACAAGTGTGAAACCAGGTCTGAACCAGGTCTGAATCAGGTCGATCCAGGTCTGATCCAGGTCTGATCCAGGTCTGAACCGCTCTGAACCAGCTCTGATCCAGGTCTGTTCCGGTCTGAACCAGGTCTGAACCAGCTCTGAGTCCAGTTCTAACCAGCTCTGATCCAGCTCTGATCCAGCTCTGAACCAGCTCTGAACCAAGCTCTGAACCAGCTCTGA
>BJKM01001788.1:0-13130 GCA_015082035.1 Chaenogobius annularis | reverse complement strand
TTACCAGGATCCATTGTGGCGCTTTTCCTGCACGTCATCCATCAAACTACAGAGAGACAGATAATTACACGAGACTGACCGTGTATTTTTAAAACCTGAGGGGACTTTCATGTCGTACGAGAGCGAACGGCCGAGACGCATCCACATCAATTAAAACGATTTCTTTTTAAAGAGGCCATTTAAAACATCCCAAAAGCTGCCTCTTCAACTCAAACCAAGACCACCGTGATCATCTCATAATTTTATATATTCTTAATGTTTATCATCGATTGCCACGGTAACGGCAGTTGTAGGCGTGCAAAACCGGGCTTTGCCATTTGAAAGTTGCGAAACGCTAAGAAAAAGGAAACTCGTCACAGTGAATAATAAAAAATGCTGATGTTACTTAAGTGAGCAACGAGTTTGGACCGCTGTTTGAAATTAATTAGTTCCACGTTTCACACTTTTAAAGATGGTGACAATTGGGCAAGAACAATTTGGAGAGAACAATGGGCCGGATTTGAGCCAAAAGCAGCACATTTTAAGACTGAAGAAGATTTTTGCAATATTTTACACTGACATTACTAATCTGTAGAAGTCGGACAGTTTTAAACGTTCCGTGTTTGGAGAGAGACTTCATAAATGACCTATGACCAGCGGTTTCCAAACTGGGGGTCGCAAAATGTTCTCAATGCGTAATGTTAAAATGATGACACTGCATTTAATCTATTTATTTTTCCAGCTTGAGAGAAATTGGCTCAGATAAACACAATACACGACTGAAAGAAGTGCATTTATACCTGTCGTACATATAAAAAGGTAGTTGTACACCAACTGAGTGGCTGTTTGTGGAGAAAAATGGAAAAATCTGTAGAAATTTACAGGAAGTGACATCACACCAGGGACACTCATTCCAGACAAAGTTTATGCAGAATTTACACAAAAGAAACTACTTTTTGCAAACATTGGATCTTTTTGCCCAGTGTTTGCTGAGTAATTTCCGAGTGTGATGTCATCAAGTACAAACAGGAAGTGAAATTATGAAGCAAAACAATGTGCTATTCTGGGACAACATCTTTATCATTTTTAGCAACATTTGAAATATATAAAACTTAGCATTTTAGTTCAATGATTGGTCCAAACTGTCAGAGGCACTTTAAACCTCATTCTAAGACACTCATTTTGCAATATTTTACACCGACATTAAAAATCTGTTGCAGTGGGATAGTTTTAATTGTCCTGTGTTTGGACAGAGACTTCATAAAAAGACCTTGACCAGCGGTTTCCAAACTGGGGGGGTCGCGAAAAGATGCAACGTTAAAATGATGACACTGTATTTAGTCTGTCTGTTTCTGCTTTAGTGAAACTGGCACAAATAACACAACAAACAACTGAAATTAAACACAATTAAACCTCATTTTAATCGGCTTAAAACTTGAAATGATTACAGAAATCTGTTGAATTTTGCTGTGGGGGTCCCGATCTGACAACCCCTGACCTGGTCAACTGTCACGTGTACAACATTCTGCACGTCCTGCGAAATGACACCAAACCGCCGCCGCCGCCGTCGTGCAACGGAGGGAGGAAAAAAGCAACCGCAAACAACCGGATTATTGACAAATGCGGTAACGACTATTTACAAGTCAAATGCGCGAGCCGACACGCAACCATTCTTCTGATTATCTGGGTCGCTGCAGCCGTAAACAAACAACGTTCAAATATTTGCATCCATGAAAAGTAGCAGTTAGATTGTCGCGTTTGCGTGTTACGACAGGAAGTGGCTCGTGAGTAATCTGCAGGACAATTTGGAAAACGTTGGCTGGCTGAATGCGCTGCCCTTCGGGAGATAAAGGTCTGACTGTAATTGTAGCTCATTGTGGAGGCTGGATCAGTGCCTTCCCTTTAAAAATGACCACACACTCCTCTGACTAAACTGAATTTAAGAGCCTCCCCGGGAGCACGAACGAGGCCAAATGACAAGCCCTGGCACCCGAAATCACACTCATTTCGGCGACGGCACAAACAGGTCTGGAAATGAGAGGAATTCGAAGCGGCTGCGTTTAAGAGAGACCTCGAACCCAGAAGGGAGCTTAAGGAGTTTTCACCGACTACAAAGAAGTGAAGAAGGTTAGAGCCGGGGTCAGAGGGCAGAAGTGCTTTAAATGTGCCTCTTAACACAAAACATGAGCGGCTTCTGCGGGAAAGAGGAACCAGGCAAAACAGGTTACAGTAGATCAACAGTGAAGAAATGAGGGATTAAAGCATTAAAAAAAAAGCAAAAACTGACACAAATACCTCTGCATTTAGGCTATGAAACTAATATTTTATAGTTTCTTTAAAAAGGTAAACTGGATCTTGCAAGTAGCCAATGAACAGCCATTACTTAAAACAATAATAGCAACTGTGGTTACGCTTCTGAAATATTTCAAAGTCCAGTAAAACAAACGCACACACTCCTCACAGCACAATACGGAATGAAGACAAACCTGCAAATGTGTTTTTAACAATCAAACAGCAAATTAACTTGCAAACGCCAACGAACAATCCAACGAAATTGCCCACATTAAATGGACCATCAATATCCAAAGATAGAATGATGAGAAAGACAACGAAGATCAACCCAAAGAGCTAGCAAACCATCAAGATGGGGGCACTGTATATAACAAACAAATCCAAAACTCATATGCTTCAATTGAACGGGTTCAAAATTAAAACGGGGATTTTAAAATTTGCGCAAATATAAAACACTAAACTACATGACCAGACTTATCAACTGTCCAGTCAACTAGAATAACAATTGTGCAGGACGAAGTAGAACCCTATAGACATCCAAAATGATTCCAGCAGAGAAGATGAGATTAGAACATTTACGTTGAGACAGCACTTGAAACAAAAATGAAATAGAAAGCTGGAAGATAGCAGAGCAGGAAACCAGTGGATTCTAAAATTAACTACACACTAATATTAAAAAAAAGAATTTTAAAAATAAAAAAAAAACGTCTGGTGGGGTAGGAACACCGGCGCCAAAGCAGCGGTAGGTCCAATAGTAAAAACCTCTATTCTTAGAATTCGGAGCTCTGTTCCCTTTTTTCTCCATTTTTGGTGATTCCCCCTTCCCCCAGCCCCGAATTTAAAAAAACACAGAAGCCTTTTCCCATTAAACGTTCTATTGGCTCACTTCTGCCCACAGTGTTTCTCTTTTCTTTTTTATCATCATCATCATCATCATCATCTATCATCATCATCATCATCATCTCATGATTCATATCATTTATTATTATCATCATTTTATTATAATTTTTATTATTTTATTATTCATTATTATTAAATTATTATTATTATTATTATTATTTCATCATCATTGCTTGATCCACCAGCACCATACTATGATAGCTCCATGACCAGCATCTGGCTGATCGAAAACTTCCAAAAACATAGACGATCTCTCGGCAACAAAGTGGGCGTTGGTTCGTGGTTCGCTCCCTCCCTCGCGCGGACGAGAGCTGTCAGCCTTTCTGTAGGGGCCCTACGAAAAGAAGAGAGCAGTATGGCGAAGGCCCGGCCAAACCGGTGTCGCAGCCTTAAGGCTGATGAGTGCCCCAGGCAGAAGAGACTGACGAAACAAACCGAACCAGCCGGGCCGGATTCGGCGCAACGTGTTGGGGGAAGGCAAAGAAGGGGGGCGCCGATAGAGAGCACCGACGCACAGGGACGAGAGGAGAGAGAGTTGAGGAGGGGGAGAAGAAGCAGGCGAAGAGTTGGAAAAAAAAGAAAAAAAAAAAAAAAAGAAAAAAAGAGAAAAAAACTAAAAAAAGTGACTGGGGAGAGATGAAGAGAACGAAAAATACTAGAAAAGTAGAGAGACAGTAAAAGAAGAGAAAAAGAAGAAAGGTCACATATCACATCCTGCGCCGAGAAAAGGGGAAGGAAGGAGGAAGTACGGGGACGAAGAGGAAGAGGATGGGAGTCAGATCTGGACGAGGGAAGAGGAGGCAGCAGAAGAGAGGCTGGGACAGGTTAGAGGATAGGTAAGAAATAGAAGGGCAGGGAGAAGGCGACGCAGAGGGCGAGCAAGCAGGAAAGGGGGAGAACAAGCGGAAGAGAACGTGACGACCCCAGACGTGAGAGAAGAGCCTGCCAGAACAGGATCGGGAAGCTGGCGATCGACAAGCACGAGTGTGTCCAGCCCCGCTTGCCGAACAAACCTCGAATACAGGGTAATGGATAACTAGCAGGCTGAAAGACTAGCCCTGTGATGCAGTGCCTACTTGGAAATACGGATAATGATGTATATCTCTTCAATTGTCGAAAAATAATCCTCAAACCTGAATAATTATCTACCTGTAAGACCGATCAACGGATGAGAAACCAGGGCGAGAGGTTGGGGGTCAGAGGGCGAGAAGAGGGGAGAGGGAGACGGCAAGGAGAGCGAAGGAGGGCGGCGTCCGGGGGCTGGTAGGCGGGGGTAGGAACGGGTTCGGACTGAGAATGGGTCGGCTCGCGTACGCAGCACTCGTAATCAAGCGTGAACGTCTTGGGAACTGTAGTAAGCCGTGTCGTTTTTGGGTCTTGCCTATAGGTGCGCTCGATGTCCCTTGCTCCACAAGCGCTGCAGGCGTCAGGCCCGGGGCTCAGAGGAGACCCGGATATCTGTTGACGTAATCCCGAGGCCCTGTTCAGGCCCAGGTTGTTCTATTGTTTGGTCCCGTGGGTCAGGGCCCCGGGGCCAGCAAATAAAAAACCTTCCCAAACAAGACACTCGTCTGCTTTATACGAATCGACATGAGATCATGTGTCTCCTCAATCCCCAGACAGTGCTGCTTTGGAGTATACTCTTGTACTCACGGAAACACCCAGAGACAGCTGCTTTATACAGTGCTTAATACGGAAACAGGACAGTGCTTTATACAGGCAGACAGAGTCTGCTGAGTAACAGTGCTTATACAGGTCAGATACATTGCTTTAATACGTCCAGGAACAGTTGCCTTATACAGTGTCTTTATACGACAAAAGGACCAGTGCTTGATATACATGCTTATTGAGTACGGCTGAAGTGGACAGTGCTTAGGCCGTGTATACAAGTGCCGTTTAGCCGGCGAGAGAAGCACAGGACAGTTGCTTTACGGTGTCAGGACATAGCTTTGCTGCTGAGTACCGGCAGGACAGTCTGTGTATACACAGGAGAGTGCTTGTATACGCGTGCTTCCTTACGGGCCAGACATGCTCTTGATACAGTGCTGGTATACCGGGCCGCGCGACATAGTGCTCTTAGCACCAGTATGCTTATGTATACGGGAGCCAACCACTCCCATGCTGAGTATACCACGGTGAGGCTATGTTGATTACGTGGGGCAGCGAGGACAGGCTGTAGTAGCCACTTCTTGTTAAATTACGGGGAGCAGGACACGTCGTGTAAGACTCTCTCGCAATAATAGTTCGGGGCCCGCTCCATTGCCTACAATACTAGAACCCGGCACCTGCGACCATCCTGATTTGCAACTATTACTACGTTCGGCATCTACGACTCCAGCGACCAGTGCCCTGCTGCATAACATTGCAGAGCATTCTACAGACCCAGGAACGAGTACTTTCGGGCGGAGGTATAGCGGGGAAGCGGTGTCTCTTACTACCGCCGCCGGAGCGACTGTACTCAGGCTCCTGCCTCCGAGTGTCGTTATAGCGAGCAAAGCCGCGATCTCACTACGGACCCCGGGCCAGCAATGCTTGATTTCATACTCCCATTGGCCTTTTAGAGTGACAGACGGGCACGATGACTGAGTCCTCGCCGCCGTGTTCGTGAAACTTTTTCGTGTGTCAGTTTTTGCTTTTATGCATGCTAGGAACCGCAAGCTTTTTAGATTACCCAGGGAAAGGACTGGAAGGACCAATGGACACGCGGTGGGATGGTTTTGCAGTCTCGTGCTGTTAGACCAAAAAAAAAAAAAAGTAGAAGGAGAAGAGAAAGAAGGACTTTCTGCGCCAAGTTCGAGTGGTTCTGAAGTCGCCTGGCGCTTCTGAAAGGCGGCGGAGGAGGACGTTGCGGCGCCGTGGCCAAAGAGCGCAAAGTAAAGTTACGACTCGACGGGGGGAAAAAAGAAAAAAAAGTGCCCGAAGCCAGCAGCCGAAGCAAGCAACAAAGATGAAAACCCCGGCAGATTCGGGTAAGGGCACGACTGCATGTTCGGGCACATTTAAGTCTGGCTTTGACACGCCGCAATTGTTCTGGAGAGACGAAAACAACCGCACACAACGCACCTAGCCTGTGGTGGCTAACGCGTTAGCTCCACTCCAGGGAAAGTGTGACACGATTATGGCGCTGGTGCTCGGTCCCTCCGGCTCGTTTAAGGGGGTTAAAGTGCTTGGGTTTCAGGGGACACTGTGGCTGTTGACGGCAGAGTCACGAATGTGCGTGCGGTACTTTGCTAAACTTTAATTTCGCGAATTTGGTTAACTTTACGCACGGAATGGAACTGCTCTGAGCGCGAGCCGGAGGAGCTCAGTGTGTTGGCTTATCTGCAATAATGGGTCACCAAAACTCTTTTTTTTTTTTTTTTTCCTTTTTATGGGGGACACTTGACCTACATATTTAATTTAATGTGGGCAATTTCAGATTTGGATTGGCTATCGTTGGCGTTATGCACCGAGTTTAACTTTGCAAATGTATTAAAGAAAATGTTTAAAAACAAACCCACTTTGCAAAGGTTCTGTCTGTCACAAATCTAAAGTATTGTGAATGTTAGGAGTGTGCGTTTGTTTTACTGGACTTTGAAATATTTCAGAAGCGTAACCACAGGTTGCTAATTATTTTGTTTTTAAGTAATGGCTGTTCATTGGCTACTTGCAAGATCCAGTTTAACCTTTTTAAAGAAACTATAAATATTAGTTTCAAGCCTAAACGCAGAGGTATTTGTGTCAGTTTTTGCTTTTTTTTTTTTAATGCTTTAATCCCTCATTTCTTCACTGTTGATCTACTGTACTGTTTGCTGGTTCCTCTTTCCGCAGGACACAGCAGATTGATTGGGTCTTTCAGTTTCAAAATGAGAGCCTGTAGGATTGAAAAGAGGAAAGTCAGACCATTGTTTAAAGCAGTATAGATGGCTGATGACGTATGTATTTTTTTTTTTAAACCTTTAAGATGGGCTCCATGTACGGTCGTATGAGGCGTGGAGCGTTTGACACCAAGTGGCCAAGCATCCTTGCACTCTGCTCTTTGTTTCTACCAACACCACTGTGCTCCAGCTCGGTCAAAATCTGAAGCAAAAACACATTATTGATTTTAAATGTATGTCAAATGAATGTGCACCAATCAACACACTGTAAAACTCCATGAGATACGGGCAGATCTGAAAGTCACAAAGGTCTTTGCTGCCCTCTGCAGGACTTACTAGAAACAATACTTGTGTTACCAAATAAACATTAGAAATGTGGCAGGACAACATTGTTTTTAAAATGTCATAATCACATAATTTTGCAAACCAGGCACAACCAACTGCTATTTATATGCAAGTCAAACCTTTAAACATACTGTGATACGGGATAAAATGAAATCAATATTGTGCATTACTGCCATAAAGCATTCTCTACCTGTATGAGCATCTTGCGTAGAAAGGGCATGACAAATGCAGGGTTCATGCTGCTGAGGCGTCCAATTGTGCAAATAGCCAGTTCTCTGATCTCAAACACACCTCATCATTCAGCGCCACAAACAGAGCCTGCAAGTTTTCAGCCTGGGCAAGGTGTGCATCGAAGCGCTCATCGAGGGAAGCCAGGACACAGTAACGAATATCTGGATCTAGAGAAATAATTCGCGCATTACACCCATGGATAAGTGTGGGGCATGTTGTCTAAATAATGTGTAGTGTTACCTGGGTCCGTAATGCCGACAACCAGAAGTTTACTGAGCACATCCGCCACCACCTGGACAGCGGTCTGACTGACAACATGACCGCTGATGAGATGGATGGATGGGGTGAGGAGGCGGGAGCAGGTCCGCGCAGCTTCCATCCTGATCTCCTTGTGCTCACTATTCAGGAAGTGGTCAGCACAGTGTCGGACAAACTGTGTCAGGGAATGTCCTGTGAAAAAAAGTCTGATTTGAACAATGCTTTTGCAGAAAACATGCTAAATTTGACACATGTTAAATGACACAAATTATTGCAAGCATTGTTTGTGTTTTCATCATGGTTTTGGGTACCTTTGCTTTGGTATTTTATGGTTAAGAACTTAAAATAATGCCTATGTAGAGAAAACACACATGTTCCATCAGATGCGCTCCCCATACTGACATTTGGTGTCAGCATGCCATCTACTGGAGGCAGTGGAGATGAACCATAACAAAAAAGAAACAGTAAGAATGGGTCTGATGATGACTAACTTCCCTTTTCTTTTTAATAATAATGTTATGTTTCAGTTTTTAAAAATAAAACATTGAACAAATAAACACAAAAAAGAGAAAGAACAGAACACGACCCGAGAGAGCAGGAAACAAAACTGTAAAACAAAAACAAAAAAAGGCAGTAAAAGGCATCAAAAGAAAATGATGGCATATTATGTCCAAAATAAATGTCCAATTTGGTCCTGAGTCCCTGAAATGTGTCCATTTCCAAATTAAGTCAGAATGTGATCCTTTCCATTTTTCGAATTTCCATCATAATGTCCTTTTCCCGGCCGCCAAGAACATGATCCAGAGGTATACATTCACGGTGTCCACGCCATTCGATAAAACAGGCATCACAAGAATGTCCGACCGGACCAGACTCGACAGCACCAAATGGATCAAAATGCCACAGACACTTTGACTTTTTATTTTCAAAAAAGAACTCTGGGTATTTCATTCGAATGAACTCAGATTACAGGTGCAACATCTAGAGACATTGAAAAACAATACCGTATACTAAACAAATCTGTATAGAGGCAAAATGCATTCAAATCATTGGGAAAAAACTCATTGTTTTGTTTTTGTATGTGGTTCATAATGTGTAACGATCGTGCCGTTGTCTTGAGTTTGTCGTTTGTTAATAAATCCTGTCAGATCATTGTGGATTCAGTTTGGGAGTATTTGTTCCATTCTTTTGGAATATATACTATAGTCCAAATTCAGAATTGCGATAGATCACAATCTAATTGGTCCTTTCCTTCTAATTAGAGCTTCTTTCCATCTTTTTGGCTTGTCCAGTTTAAAGTTGATAAAAGCAAAGTGATAAGTGTTTCTTTTAGAGTATTATACCACTTTGAGGTGAAACCATCACTCCCTGGAGACTTGAATTATTCCTTCATCTCTTGATTGCACCCTGTAGTTTCAAAAATGTGTGCTGCCCAGTGGTCGAGTTGTCAAGATGGCAGCACACATGCCAGGCTCCATGTGCATTTGTGAGTTCGAATCTGGGCTCTGACCATTTACTGCATGTCCTTTCTCATCTGAATTTCATACTCAGCTGTATTATCTAATACATTCTACCTTTTAGTGATTTGTGAGACACAGACCAAGACGGTCTTGTAAACAAGATAAATGAAATGTGAATTATGCAAAATACAACTCCAGTTTTTGATGAAGTCATATGGTTAAAACATGGTTAAAACCACAAAAAAGCAAATTTATCATGCAAGTCCTTTTATTCATTGTTTAATTTATAGCATAACTTACCCTCAAATTCAAAGCTGCCAAGAGTACGCAGGGCTAGAGTAATGCTACCCACATCACTAGCCTCAGGTATATTTGTGAGACTCGGGGAGGCCAGTTGGTGGGCCAGGCCTTTGGGCATGCCAGGGTGACGAAGCGGTTTGTGCATCAGAACCAGCGACAGCATCTTCAGCAGACCATCCTGGATGTCTTTCTTTAGCTGAGGGATCTGACGGCTGAGGTCGTACAACACTGCAGTCAACGCAGGGCTGGAAAAGTAAGAGAACATTTTTATTGTTATTTTGTTTTACAACCTAAACTATTACTTCACAGTTGTATTTAATATGAAAAGTACAAATAGTTGTATATTCCCATTTACCTCAATCCGACAGCGAGCATGGGTTCTAGCAACTCCTTAATTTCAGGTTGTATACTGGGTCCCATGGCTCTGGACAGCATGCTTATGCAAGTAAAAACTGTTGCATCTACCTGCATAGTTTTCTGCCTCCTGCACACAAAAATCAATCAAGAAAGGATAGTCTTCGATATTGTCAACAGAATCATTTCTGTACTGACTTGTGAGCAAAGTCTTTAGGAGGCAGGGCCGCCTTGATGATCTCCAGGATCTTAGACAGGTAAGGCTGGATGTCTGCCCTCACAGCCACTACCAGAAGCCCCAGGGCCTGAAACGCAGCTGTCCTCTCCTTCTCCTTCTTAAGACAGGCCAGCAGGTAGCCCATAGTGTCTGACAGGTACTGATCTGCACATTCCCAATATTTAAATATCATCAAATATTTAAAAAATATTTGTTGCTGCCAATGACAGCAAACACTTTAAAAACAACACTGAACCCTACCTGTGAATGTGTGTGGCTGAAAAGCAGCTAGGCGTGGGAGCAGGTTGAGAATTGTCATCTGGATGAGAGGGTTTTTTACTGGTCCTGTACTTTAGCACCCATCGACACACCTGGTTGAAACATCAGGTAAATTCACCGTTAAGTTTACTGTATGGCAGAAATTATAATTAATCCATGCAGAATTGCTAGTTTTGATTTTTTTTAAACTGATGATTTAAAATAAAAATGATTTGATTGGGGACTAAAAGTTGTAACATTGTTTCAGTTGGTGCAGGTCTCATTCTCACCTAACCTGGCTCACGCCAGATTGATCTGTGTCTCACTGAGTTCATTGAGTTCTTCACATGAATCAATAGGCTTGTTTAAGCGGCCAAAATCTCTGCCCTGAATGTCAGCGAGCGCAGGCGTGAAACCTGACCGGGGGGGGGAAACCTGGGTCAAATTAAATGCTCCTCGAGCCAAAGAACAACGTGATAGACTCAGATCACACAGCGTCATGGGGAACGGACAGATCTTGCGTTTCTTTTAAGTGTGTCTCCGAATAAAACTAAATAAAGCTTTGTGAATGCTTCGGTCTCCCTCACACACCACAGACAGACATACACATCACCAGAGCAAGAAACAATGAGCTCACAATAAAGTTTAAGCCTGGTCTTTGTCTATTGTGTAAATGACTTTTAGCAACATCATATATTACTTATGCTGTCTGTATTGTTCAACAGCCTGGGCCTCTTCTGTCTCATTTGGACCATCTGTGATGATATAAAAGTAGATGAGATGAGGACAGGAAGAGTGCAGAACTGCAGGACGTTACGTTTCTGATCGAAATAGATCAGGCCGATCAGCTGGCAGTGTGCAGAATTCTGACGTGTTACACAGCACTACATTTCCAGCATGCATTTGGACTTTGTAGTCCATGAAGGCGCTGCAGTTGCTTTTCACCGGCTGCATCACCTTGATCTCGTCTTGATCTTGTCTAGATCTCACGATATTACAGGGGCTGGGGCACAGGTTTCATAGGGCCGTCCGCCTTCAGCCGCCTTGCTCTGCTTATACAAGCTTAGTCTGAGAAGGCTCTCGCCGAAAGTCGTCGGGATGTGAAAAAAAAAAAAAAAACTTCACGCTGATTGGTCAAAGCATCACAACAGCAAAAGAAGCCGAACAATCCAAATTGTGTTAAATCCAGTGTTCAGCATAGTTCTCTTTCTCGTCCACAAATGTACAAAGTGCCATTGTGTGCACGTTTTTGATAAACAAAATAGTTGGCTGAATCGAGGCCAGTTAGACTTCACACCACAAGAGAACCGCCCTGGAGTCCACTTGGAACCATACCGGGACCACCTCCAAACGTGGATCTGGGTACTGTTCTTTAGTCCGGTCCAAACTGATCCTCTTTCACACCAGCCCAAACAAACTGAACTTGCAGGTGCTGCGAACGCAAGTTCTATTGAACCAAACCAAATGGTGACGGTGTGAAAGAACCCTGAATTAAATCAGGTACATTATTTTTTGTATAGCACATAAAAGTATAAAAAAGGGAATACCTGACAGCAAAACCTCAAATCAACATGTTTTTGTTTCAACAAAGATAGACATCAGCGACTAATAATTAAAAACACAAAAATTCCTGTCAAAGGTTGCTGTCAATGCTCTATATTCATTGCTGATTTAAATAAAGTAATGTTAAAAAGCAAGCACGCCCAAAAGTTGTCATTTGTTTGTGATTGTTTGCAGTCCAGTATACCTGGTCAAATCTCTCCTCCATGAGCTCTCTGCAGTATCGGCTCTCCACCAGGGAGCTCTTGGCAGGGGCTGGTGTGGCTCCAAAGCTCAGAAAGCCCTGAGGAGTGTTGTACCCCAGCAGACCCAGAAGCGCATTGGACTGCTGCGGCTGCACAGACTGGAAACTGGTGAACGGTGTGATGTGGCGTGGCTTGGCCCCAAAACCCATCAGCTCTTTGCAGTACTTATCATGAACAAGCTGCTGTTGGGTGATTTCTTCCATCTCCTCCCTCATGCGCTGTTTAACATTACAGAAGTGAAATACTAAAGTTATAAAACCAGTAATATCATCAAACTTAATGGGCAACATTTTATACTGAAGATGTATTGCTTGATAATATAGAAAATTATTATCAAGATTATTTTGTGCCATAACTCATAACCATGACCATGACCTTTAGAAGAAGTATCAACTTTGTAAAAAGTTCTTTGTAATGCTTTTGTTTCAAGTTTTAAAGCCACTATCGGTAGGCAGGTGGCTTTTATCCAAAGTTTTGAGGAGCAAAACAAGAATCCATTTTGCTCTGTCAATTACACCTTTATTGTAAATGATTAATGAAAATATTTGTCATCATAATTTCAAAAATATATAGTTGAATAGCCCAAAGTAATGTAATAGTCATGCATGTAATTGAGCCTTACCTCTCCCTCCATGCTGCTGATCCGGACAAGCTCATTCAGAATAAGAAGAGCACCATGGACCCTGTCATCACGATTCATCCCTTTCTCTTTGGCCAATGTTTCATCAAAACCCTTCTCTGCCTCCTCAAATGTTTGCTATGGAGAGAAAACAGTTTCGTATCACATGTATGATGATAAAAGCATCAAATTAGATATACATTGGTGACATACTTTATACCACTGTGGTTTCTGCATCTCCTTGGTCTCCCTTTG
>BJKM01001787.1:0-13200 GCA_015082035.1 Chaenogobius annularis | reverse complement strand
AAGTGAGCTGTTCAAATCAGCTCTTTTAGTTTCCAGACCTGCTGGAAGTGACTCCATGTTGTTTTGGTGTGATGATGACAACTGTCTTTGTTCTAAAAGTTTCTGTTTGTGTTTGAAAGTCTCACTGATCACATGACTTCATACGTGACGTTGGCGTGTGTTGAAGATAATGTCCTGGTTCAACAGTGGACTTGTTTGAGCAGGTTCATGACCAGTTGAGGTGGGTCTATGGTCTGGCGTAAGAAGACATAATAACACATATAACACAATAATAATAACACAATAACACAACACAAACAACAATAACACATTAACATAGAGAATACAACTCATATCCAACACGCACACACACACACACACACACATCAGGACACACATGAGCCTATAAAGAGATCCTCAGAGCACAGATGAAACCCAATCTGCTGTCGTCCAAACGCTGATCCAAAACCTTGTGTGTTATAGTTTGAGCGTTGCATGAGAGCAGACATCGGGACCATCCTCCAGCTGTTACAGAAGCAGACCTCCATCCCTCCGTCCTACTGCACTCTCACTCCCTCGTCGCAGCACCCTCCTCCCCACTTCCTCTGATCCACAGAGGTCGCCTCACGTTCCTCTCGTCCTGTCCTCTGCGGATGCTTCTCTTCAGACTCAGACACCTCCAGAACCACAAGCTGAAACTCGCCTCCACAACTCCACAGCTTCACAGGTACAGAAACCACAACCCGGACTTCTCCTGGGACGAGGGCAGGAGAGCTCAAACAGGTACAGAAACCACAACCCAGACTTCTCCTGGGACGAGGGCAGGAGCGCTCAAACAGGTACAGAAACCACAACCCAGACTTCTCCTGGGACGAGGGCAGGAGCGCTGACAATATGCATGACTCTGGGACATATTGTTCAGAACATTCTGCATGGAGATAGATCCGTTTTATTCCATACTGTGGAATATTATAACTTCTTACTGGATTTTTTTGGGCTAAAAACCAGGCACTGGGGGTTTAAGAAAAGGCCTAAAATGATAAAGTAGAGCCACACAAGTATTTGGGGAAACTACTGCTGAAGTAATTGTTCGTACGAAACATCTGATTTAAGTTCATGCAAGTGGAAGGACAAAAAATGTAATAATGCACAGAAATGTAAAGCGAGTGGATTAATAAAACAAGTGAATGAAGCTTAACAAACTCCGTCTGTGTTTTTAAGAGGAACGTTAGAACATGATTTTAAAAGCTCCAAAAAAGTCCAGTTTGTGTCGTTTAAAGAAGAGACTTTTTGTGGCTACAGAAACGAAGATAAAATAACTTTTTGTTGGCTAACAAGGCACCAGCCCACCAGGATGGAGGCATTGGCACGCGGTGTGAAACCTTTCTGGTGTTTTTTGTTTCAGGCGGATGAGCGCTGTTCGGACGACCACGGAACTCGGCCAGTCACCTTCTGTGAAGCGGACTACAGGGAACTCGTCACCTCAGAGTACTGGAAGGACCACAGGGAACTCAGGCCACATCGTCACCTTCAGAGAAACTGTGAAGAAACGGCCGATCACAGACTCACAGAAGTGCCGAAATACGACACTGGAAATGTATGAATATGTGGCCAGAGAGTATTTGTGAGCTAAAGTAAACTTGTATTTATTCACATTTCTCACTCTCATTTTCTGCACTGTGACGACAGAATTCACTCCAAACTGCAAACTGTAAAATCTCTAAATAATGCGGCCACTGGTGTTTATTTGTACAAATGAATTGTATTTATGTATTAACAACCTGAACTTTAGCTCTTTGTTCTGCGGTCACGAGGAAGTATCTCCACTGCCATTATCACTGTGAAATGTGAATATGATTGTGTCTCTGTTTTTATGGTTAAACAATATGTATTAAATGTCTGGAATGATAATAAATACAGTAGATTCAAAGTTTTAAGAAATTCGAGCAGCAGAGGTTGTCTTGGAGACGTTTGCACAAATCCAAACTGTGAAAAAAATGTATTTTTTAAAAACAATGGAGAAGTTTTGTATTTTATTCTTTTCTGATGCGTCCTTTTATATTGTGCTTTTTTGTGATGTCACTCATTTCTGTCACTTCTGTCAACTTATGGTCATTTATACAACCCACTTGTGACCAGAGAGCATTGATGTTTCACAAGAAAAAGACAGATTTAGCTTTAATTTAGCCTTTTTCCCCCAAACTTTGATGAATACAAAGTCAGAATGAACAATCCAACAGCTTCAGAACTCTAGAAAAGAATATATACATAAAAAACATTCATACAAGAGCTTCATTCAGGTCAATATTTTCTCTGAACGTAAGGCTCCACAATTCTTTTTATAATGTAGAAAAGACTTCAGTTCATCCTTGAAACAATAAATGAGGTTTTACTTTTTAGGAATCTACATGTTTTTTTAAAATTGATAAAGACCTGAATAACATCATGTATTCAACATTTTCTAATCAAATGTACAAATTATGTTTTACTGATTGCAGGTCAAATATTATAAACCAACTCTCTAATGATTGAACCAGTTGACAAAGCTACATCTAAAAATGTGTTTGTGTCCTCAGGTTCCTGTGAGTTCTTCTCTGGATCCAAACACAGCTCACAGAAGACTCAACTGTCTGAGGACAACGGACAGTGACCATGGTGACAGAGGAGCAGCAGTGTCCACATCATGAGGACAGATTTACAGGAGACGCCTCTGGTCTGAACTGCACTGGCGCTGTTATGGGGGGCCTGTTACTGGGAGGTGGACTGGTGGGAGGGCTTTGATGTAGCAGTGAGTTACAGAGGAATCAGATGGAGAGGAAAGATAGAGAGTGTGTGTTTGGAGCATGATCAGTCCTGGATCTGACGATCTATGATGAACTTATTCTTTCTATAAAACAGACAACTGACTCTTCTCCTCCTTCTCCTCCCTTCTCCTCCTCCTCCTCTCCTCCTCCTCCTCCTCCTCCTCTCCTCAGGTCGAGTGTCTGTGTTCCTGGACTCTAGAGCTGGATCTCTGTCCTTCTATGAGGTCTGATGGAAACTGTCCACCTCCACACCTTCAGCTCCTCCTTCACTTAGCCTCTGTTTCCTGGGTTTGGAGTGTCGAGTAGGACTCTGTGTCTGTGGTGATCTGAGGAGAGCCCCCTGGTGGCCTCTTCGGCTCTTTCATGTGATAAAATATTTCAGCTTTTCTTTATTCTTCCCAAAGATCTTGAGTCCCTTGTGCTGTGGACACTCTAACTGCAACAGGAGGAGGAACACGTGATGTTTCATAATGTGGTTCTTTATGTCTTATGTTTTTTTACTGTGAAAATGAGCCGAAGACTAATTTCTACTTTGTAAATAATAAAGCTGTTCTCTCTCTTCTTTACACATCAGAGAAAATGTCACTTCTGCAGCTTTTCCAAATAAAGACACAGAGAGAGGTCCCGTTTATAAAAATGTCAAATAAAACGTCTCCGTAGCCTTTAGCATTAGCCGCTAACTTTTGCAAGTTTATTTTTTGGGCACGATTCAAACACAAAGTAATTCAAAGTGCTTCACAAAATAGAAAACATGCATTAAAATCACAAAACAAACAGATAAAAACATAATCTTTATCACATTTACTTTAAAAGGTCAGAGTGCACTGTTTTTAGTCTATTGTCAAAAGGAAAAGGAGGTGGGTTTGCCTTGTCTGAAAAATGACTTCAGAGCGTTGCTGCCTGGTTCAAATACATTTTCCATTAAAATAATTTTTTGTAACGCCCAAAATCCCAACAGCAGTTTCCTCGAAGGGCGACAGTGAGAAACAGATTAAACAGTGTTCATAGGAAATGTCCCAGCGTCCCCAGATAATCACTGATAAAGACAATCACGCTTTGATGTGTTGAAAGAATCCTTTGGCCTGTAGAGACAGGACTTTTATAGACATGTCGGTGTAATCCCTCATTCGTCTAGGCATTTTCCATTGTAGAAAAAGATTCAGTTGTAGTCATCTGGACTCTGATTTAGAAAAAGACACGCGAGTTCAGGACCCCAGAGTGCCGTGCATCTTCATCTTAAAGCCAAAAACCACTCTATCGAAGACAGAGGAGGAGATTCTGAGCAGGAGAAGAGATGGTTTTAAAGAGGAGTTAAGGAGGCTATCTTTGTAAAAAAAAAAAAAAAAAACAGGTTTAAGATTCAAATCTTCCGGCTGTTTATAATGGTTTGCTGAAAACCATGGAGACGCCAGAGGCATTTGGATGCTTATCAGGTACTCAGTGAGGAGGGGGTGAAAGTGGTTGTACAATAGGATTGGCCCATCAGTTCGTTTCTATGGCCCATTATCAGGAGGTCCGGCCCTGTGGGCAGGGCTTACACAGAGTAGGATATAATACCAGAGTTCCAGACTTGTTTCACAGATTTAGAATGACTCTTGGACGTTTTGTTTTTTCTAATACAGAGTCCAGATAACTACAACTGAATCTTTTTCTACAATGGACTTTTATAGGTTTTTACAAATAAGGAGTTATTATAACCTAGAAATTAAACACAGCACCGACCACTGTAGCCCTTTGACCACAAGATTTATTAAAGCTTATAAATCACAACTTTCAAGAGGAATAATATCTAAATGATATAAATCTAGTCATAATATAAATGTGATTGTAGCCGGAGCAGCACTTGTCCCCAGAAGGCCTTTTCACACACAGAACAGAGAGGACAGAGATATGTCCAACACTAGAACACGGAAAAATGTGTTAGAAAACACACATTAAACACACATTACAGAATAAAAGGCAGCAGTATGTCATAATGTGTTGTCAGTTTATCCACAACCACACAGTTGTAATGTTATCAGGTCTAAAAGATTGACCTGTTAATGAAATAGAACCGTCCAACACATCCATGACCTCAGAGCGGTTCATCAGAGCAGCCTCCTGCACGTTCAGCTGGTGTTCTGCTCCCTGTCGCACTCAGATCATTCTGTCACCTCCTGCTCCACACCTGAGCTCATCAAACCTACTTAAACTCACCTGTGTCCGCTCGCTTTGTGTCCTGCTGCTGCTGCTCGTCTGTCCACACGCAAAGGAAGGTAAACCTGCACGTTTGCTCTCACGAGGAGAGAGAGACATCAGGATAATAAACCGGAATGTTCCATCCATTTGTCACCAAACCGCGTCTGACAGAGATGATAATGCTTTTAGTTTGACCCTAATTAAGTTCTGCAGGATCAGTGGGGCAAAGTGACAAAGTACACAAGTAAAAGTACTTTTTACTTTTGAGAGCAGGATCTGTACTTAATACCGTCTACATTTTTAACTAGACTAAAAAGTACTTTCCTCATTTTAGACATGAATTTTTTGGCATGTTTGTAGTTAAAGTTAGCCTGACTAAGGGCAAACGTTCCAAATGTGTTCATTCACAGTTTTGGGTGGGCACCTATGTTCCACCATTTTCTATGAACGGGGGAACATTGGTACCTCCTCAAATCATAGCAGACCTACTAGTTCAGGTTCCAAATCTCCAATAGTTGTGCGTAAATGTGTGGTTTTACAGCACAAAATATAGCAGCATAAAACCCTGAGCTCCATAGTTTTGATGCCTTTGAGAGTCCACAATGTAAAAGGCCATAAAAATAAACATTTAAATGGAAAAAATGTCCAAACGTTTGACTGTGGTAAATGTGCTTCGATCAAGTTGTCTGGATTTAGTTCAGATCCATTCGTTTTTTAAAATGTACAGGAAAGTCTTCTCCATTTGCCCCGAGTGTGTCATCTTTTCGACTCTCCACCAAAACAAACGTCTTCACTCCTGTCCCTCGTTTGCTCCTGCAGATTGAAGATGTCCACAGCAGCGTTCAGTCGTCGTCCCGCTCGTCCCGGGGCAGACGCAGAGAACACGACTCCTCAGGGTCACAGTGGAGCCCCAAACGCAGGAGCACCTCAGGGCGCACATGTTCCAGGACTGGACCCGGGTTCGGCCCATCCGCAGCTCATGTCCCGCCCGGTCTTCTACGTCCACGCCCCGCCTCCGCCCTTCATGCACTACCAGTGGCCCGTGCCCTTCTACGACCCCTTTAACCCCTTCTCTGGCATGGGTGAGGCTCAGCACGATCCAAACACACAACAAATGTCTTTTTACACTGGACTTGTTTTGAAGGCAGATTCATTTAGATTCTATGACTCAAACTTCTACTGTCACAGAGCCTGTTACCATGGCGTTCATCTTCCTGTTACATGCAGCGTTCTGAGGATTTCTGCCTTTCAAAAAACTACGGCAACGGTCCTAATCTCTGTCATAACTTTGAAACCCAGTGATGGATTCTCCTGCTTTGCTTTAGTCTGATTCAGTTTGCAGTTTTTAGATGTTTGTTCCAGTTTTGTTTTCACCTTTTGCACTGTTCATAAATGTCAATAGTTCTGTCAATGGGGGTGGTCTTTAGGTTATGGGGCATTTGAGGGGTTTGGGACTCACTGCTTCTTTTAAAATGAAACTGACAGTCCTACTTCCTAAAAGAGGAGAAAGTATCAGATCCTAATCGATCATTTTTATATCTATTTTTTTTTTACTTTAAATTCTAGGTGTTTTCAAATCAGGCCAGTAGATGGTGCACTAAAACAAAGTGAATGTTGAAGGACACAGTTACAACGTCGGGACATTCCACGACCTATACATTTGCAGATGAGACCATCGTGTCCAGTCAGATCGAAAGTAATTGTGCAGCCCCGCCCCTGTGACCAGTTGTTGGGAAAATTACAAAATAGTCCCAATTTAAAGCAGCACTGTGTAAGATTTCTGGAGGTTTCCATGGAGACAAAAAACCTAAACTAGGGACCTCGTCCATGGAAGCATGTATTTGTTAGTCTGAAATGCAGTCGAGCTTTAGGCCTGTCACGACTCGGCGGTCAAGAGATCATGACTGGAACAATATTTGTTTTATTCCTTAATTTGAGATGTCGAATGAATAACTTCTGACTAATTATGTACTAACGAAGTCCTAGTGTTTCATTCTGTCATGGTTTCATTTAGAAAAGGCTTTACTGGGATTCTCCTGCTTTTGGGTTTTACTGTAGTTTTAATATTCCTGTTTATCGTGACAAGAATGTTGATTTGATCCTCGTTTTGCAGGTTACGGTATGATGATGCCCCCCGTCCCCCCGTCCGGACATGGACCCAAAAAAATACATGGTCTTTGGCCCCGCCCCCTTTGCCTCACTGGATTCATATTTGCTGCTAAGAAACGGTCGATGGTTTTGTGTTTCAACAGTCTCGTAAGTCTGTGCATTTACAGTCTCGGTCACATTTTAAACCACGTCTTGTCTTTTATTTTACATTTATTTCTCTTTTGCGCTCGGATATTTCAAATACTTCACTCTTGTCGGCGCTTGTCAGATTAGCATGCTAGCCAAACTGCTGCTAGTGCTTAGTGAATATTTTTGGAGCAATAATGTTAAAAATCAAATTGCTAGATTTTACATTTGACTAAATTAATTCCTTGGCATTTAATGAAACGGCCGGAACATAATTATATAAAGATTATTCACCCAAAGCATTAAAAGAGAATTTGCACAATGTGAAATGAATCTTGTTTCCCCAAAAGAGTCAATTGCGTGGAAACTGTCGTGACGTTTTCCTTAGACAATCATGTGTTTCATTTAAGTGGTGTGAACATACTTAATCAATTTATGTTAACATTTCTGAGTTTTCTTTTAAAACTGTCTGGGTGCTGTTCTGTTACCCTACTTGGCTCTGACTGTATGAACATGTAAGTTACAACATAATTGGAATAAGCTGACTGTGAACCATGTGTCAAAGTATGTGAAAAGATGAGCTGTTCGATGAGTTGACTATGTGCCATACGTTAACACACGTCAGAACATGAACGGTACATCTTTTATTCTGGGCATAGGAAAATGTCACCCAGCATGTGATATGTTCAAAACAAGGTCTTTCTGTGAGGGCGGAGCCAGTGGGAAAACCATAAAAATGGGTGAACAGTGCTGTGTGATTGGGGATTCTTGTGCCTTTAGTAAAATGCCTCCTGTATGTTCAAACTCTTAATAAGACTAACTTAATACTGTCCGGTGAACGTCTTTTTAAGTAGAATCAAAGTCGACAGTGGCGATATTCCAGCTGCACTACATAAGTCGCCTACAGGGGGAAATGCATGTTCTCGTCTGCTAATTTCTGTTCTGACAAACATGGGCCTGATCTGTCTCCATGGAAACGAGCAGACAACTCCACCGGGCCAAGTGACGGGCCAGATCTGTGGAGAGTCGAGTCCGTCCACGGTAAGAAAGGCGGAGCAATAACATCTCCTTTTAAACATCTCCTTTTTACAAAAATAAACTGAACTGATCTCGTCATTATTGATATTTAAAAACCCGTTCTTGAACTCAGACTCTTGAGGACGTCACGTGACCATTTCAGGACTCAAACTAGAAAAGTACTTTATTTTTCAGTCCAGTTCAAAGGTTTAGTAGAAAGTACAGATCCTGCTCTCAGATGTAGTGAAGCAAAAAGTATCACATGTAAAAGTGACTTCAGTCAAGTACACACACCTAAACATTGACTTCATCACAGTACTTTGACTTGAGTACTTTGTTACTTTCCACCACTAAATCTTTGCTGGTGCAGATGCTGTGTATTTGTTCTGTTCTTGTGATTGATGCTTCCTCTGAGTCTTGTTTGTTCTAAATAGATCTTTCTTCTAAGCGCTCTGACACTGAGAATAAAGTCCAATGACAAAATATCCTCAGAGTCGTGTTTGTTTTAAATGGAACTTTATCTCAAAACGTGACTCATAATATTAAGAACAATGACATAAATGTACTGGCCTTAAATGGGCTCAAAAAGAACCGTCTTCTCACGCTTTGAACTGAGGCCCAAATCAATGCGAGTGGTTCCAAATGCTTTGCAGAGCTTCAGTTCTTGTCAGTGTTAGAACATCTCCTTTACCACAGACACAGTGGAGCTTCAGGACTTGTGTTTCCTTCTGTTTTTCACTCACTCAACTTGATGATGCTCTGGAGGTGAATCCAAAGCAAAGCTCTTTCAGCTTTCACAATGGCTGGCTGTTTCTTCACCTCCTGCTCGTCTTCATTGTAATTCTATATCTTCATGTTTGGCTGCTCTGTCCACTGTGTTACTGCATTCTCACACAGAGATCTTCACACTTTTATTACACGCGCAAAAGTGAAGAAGATCCCAGACAAGTTTGGACACTCGAAACTGTTGGAAGGAGAGCGGTGCGACCCCTGGAGGGTGGAGGTCAAAGGTCAAGGCGTCCGAGTTCAGTCTCTTTAAAAGAAGTGGAGCTTTTCTTCATCTGCACAATGTTGAACGCAAAGAAAGAATCAAATCCACTCAAAGGTTCAGGTGTAAATGCTTCCAAAACAAGTGGGCGTGTGTACATTTGTGTGGTCACATGTTTTCTCTAGAGCCTTTCCAGCGCTCAAGGGGTTCAATTGGCTTTCACATGAATCAACCTAATAATTCTCCTGAATGTAGAATGGACTCTTTAGACATTTGACTGTGTTTTAGAAAATAAACTCTTTACAAATACAAATCCCTGTCTGAGCTCGGATAAGTCACATTTAAGGTCTATGGATGAACCTGGACCATCTTTGGACCTGGTTTAGTTCTGTCTTAGTCCAGTCCAGAGATCAGAGCTGCTTTTGCTCTGGTTTCATCTCCAGCTTGGTTCTGGTCAAACCTGGTGCTATTGGATCCTTATTCATTCTGGTTCCAGGTAGATCTTGACGTCCAGGTCCAGTTCAGACTTGGATTGAAGGTGCTCAGTTGACTTTGTTCTCCACTTTTATTCCTGACTCTGTGACACACGCAGGATTTGGCAGCGTCCTGTAAAAGGTTTGGCACAAATGTAAAGAAATCCGCTGCTCTCTCTCAACTGGAAGTCAGCGGATGAGTTTCTTTGATCGAGTGGTTTGAGCTCAATATTGTGATTTCAAATGTGCAAAATAGAAGATGAATGATTGACGGGAGTCATAGATTATAACTCTGTGACAGACGGGAAAAGGAAGAGTCAGATTTGAACTGTTCACAAACATGATCTCTCTTTGTGCCCAGATACGAGGTCAACATGTTCAAATCAAATAAAGCCTTGACTGAAAACAACTGGAAGAGTCATTTATTCTTCAGGACAAAAACATGACATCAAAGCTCTTTTTTCAGCTCGTGGCTCGTTATGGAGCAGTTCACGATGATTGGATGAGTAAATCAGTTCAGGACTATTTCAATCCTCGGTCAGTTGCGATTCGTTGATTGACCTGTGGCGACCTCAGAGCAGGCGACATACCGCGCCTTTAAGATGGAAACCTCCTTCATGACTTTGTTCATGAACGTCCTCATTTCTAGATGTTAGAATGATATGAATGGTACAGTTGTAAAGAATGTCGTGCTCCTTTCCACTCTTGACAAACCGTTTGAAACCACGTCATTTAGGCCCAGAAAACAAGTGTCCAAAACGTTTGACAAATAAAGCCCTGAACAGCATTAGAAGAAAGATCTGATCACAAACCTGTTTGAGATGGAAATGAAGGTGAGTCCTGTGTCCAAACGCCACCAAAACAGCTCCTTTCAAACACAAGAAAACAGAGAAAATCAACTCCAAAGATCCAGCTAAAGTGGCGCCGATTTAAGCTAACTGTAAAAACTGTAATACATGAGCCCCTTTAGTTTATTCAAACATCACATTAAACCACGTCAATCAGCACCAAAGTCTTTAAACATTTGAGTAATATTTGTTTTACAATGCAGCCACATACAAGTAAACAGTAAAAGGCACAGATTGTAAACGCATTTGTAAGTCAAGTCACTGTTACAGACAGCATAAATTACAAGAGCTAGTTTCCAAAAAATCCCCTTTCAAACTGCTGAACACCACTGCTACATACAACCATTGACAGTAAACAAATACATTTATTTTGATCTTGAAACCCATGATGGGAAACATTAGACCAATAACATATGCGGAATAAATAATATTGGCAGCAAATAACCCTTTAACACTATACACTGTATTTGCAATTTTGTGAAACACTTTAGACTTCACAAATGGCGTGATTATACGTTTATTGCACCTAACGCGGCTGGCTTTGATAACCACATGATGTTGGTATATCTAGCGACAAAGGGTTTAACCCCCCCTGCTTACAGTTAAAGGTAGTAGGGTTGTTCACATGTATGACCAAAAATTCAAACAACGCTGGTCTGATTCCTTCAGCTTTCTACCCATGTGTCTGTCAAAGACACCTGATGCTCTTGGCTTTAAGGATGTTGAAAAAGGATTTTTACCCACAAGTTCCACGCTAGAGCAAACGAAAAACTATGTTGGTGCATATCCAGACATATATATTCTATGGCTACAATAACATTAATGAGACTGAGAAGGAGAAATTCATGGCGTGGTACAACACTGTTAGACACATGATTATTGACTTCAAATTAGAACAGATGCACTACTGTGCTAATTATGTGAGTGTATGTTATACAGAGATGCCTTTATTGAGTCCTCAGACCTAGATCCATTTGATTTTATAACTTTGGCTTCCAGTTGCATGGGTGATTTTAAGACATTATTCTTACCCAAGGATACCCACTGACTTGGTGAGCATCAAATTGGAAAATACTTTGTAGTTGGCTTTGATTCTGCATCAAACACTTGTTTGTTGTTTCTATCTTTGACATCCATTATGCCACCTCAGAGGTGAAAGAAATCCTGTCTCCATAAAGTCTTATGGTGAGCTTTACCACGATTCTATGGTTAAGATACATAGTCTGACTGAACTTCATGGCGTTAATGTAGTTGTAATGTGGAGTGTGACTGGAAGCTGTTGACGGGGTGGATACAGCAGTACAGACTTTCCTGAGTGGGTACAAAAGACCTATGTGTTTGACCCTAGAAAATACTCTTGTATATATGATTTGAACGTTTGTTTCTTGCGTCCTGACGGTCACTTGAGTTGTAGTTCCCCAAATATTTTTTCCACTTCCATGAGATTTTGAGCTAGATTTGATCAGGATTACTTCACCTACTCTGTTGTTTCACAGTATGACCACCAAAGGCACAGGAAAAACATGAAAAAATCTACCAAAGAGGACTGTTTTTATATTCAGTTATTATTGGACGCAGTGATGCAGCTCTTTACTTTGTTGTTTTTCACTGTTAAAAACGTAAATAAGGTCAGTCTTTGATCTCTGAATTCATACGGATAATTGTATTTGTATTTGTGAGAAAAAGTGTTGAAAAAAACAAAGAACAAAACAAAGTGGGATCAGTGGAGTATGTGTTTTATTTCAGACAAGACCACGAGGTAGGACTGCAGTAAAGCTTTGAATGCAGTTCTAAATGTGACCACTAGGGGACAGTGAGTAGTGTGTGTTATGTCGGATACGTGTGTGTGTGTGTGTTTGTGTTTGTGTGTCAGGGGGAGGGGGTGGGAAAGAACACAGATTTTTTTTATTTTTTTAAAGGATTTATTCTGCTTTTTTTGGATGCATTAGTGTTAATGCATCTATGTTTGAAACAGCTGTTATCATGCAGACTTTTTTTAATTATCATTTGAGTCTATGCGCTGTGCGAGTCCTTGTAGAGGATTTTCTGTAAATATCAATTCATATTTATATGTAATTGGTAAGCTCAGTTTAGCTGTAGAATCGATAGGTCGGATTGAGCATTTTCAATTTCCACTCCACCCCCACATGTCTGGACTGTCCTGGACTCATCTCCAACCTCGCCCCTCTCTGAGCAAGGAGCACACAGGATGAAGAGAACTGACTCAAGGCTCTGGACAAAGCACAAACAGCAGCAACAGGATGAGAAGGCAATTCACCAGGCTACAGGAGCCATCATTTTGATAATCCATTAGTCCCTCCATTCATTGATTAGTTGTTTAGAGCACCAAAGTCACATGATGAAAAGATTTGGACTAAGTTTGACCTGGTTGAAGCTGAAGTGAAGCTGTTTGAGGCTCCTGCAGCAGGTTTATGAGCAAAAGAGCGTTTTCATCAAACCACTCAATTTTCACATTTTCGCTGTTATTTTAATGGAATCACGGCTCAGTTTGAGTCATGAAATTTATTTTCTCGGCTCATGGCGTGTTTTGGAACCTGTGCACTGACCAGTTTATGATCATTCCATAAATTAGTTGACAATTGTTTAAATATTCATTTGTTGCAATGAAAGAAGTCTTTATTAATTATTCTTGCATTTCACCACTACAAGGTGCTATT
>BJKM01001786.1:0-13212 GCA_015082035.1 Chaenogobius annularis | reverse complement strand
GGACAGTTCTTAGTCTCAGGGCCACAGCAAGAACCACAAAATCTATAACAATTCTATTACTTCGCAGTGTTATGTTGATACTTGTCACACACTGGGAGGGGCAGTTCTACAGTTACCATGGTGACACAATGCAACACTTGGTTTGTGACGTCAAAAGCAGAGCTTCGAGATTGCGCTGTCTTTAACTCCATTAATCATCGTCAGACTCGTTCTACTGTCAAATCCCTTTCCGTATGACTGTGTGCTAACTGTAATTCCCCAGTTTAAGTCAGTGCTGAATTTGCATCCAAATTAAACCTGCACCTGCCCAGAAGCTTCCGCAAAAGAACGCAAAACTTGCATTCTTTCAACGTCTAGTCTAGATCATTTAAATCTAATATGCAATCAATAACTTTGATCTTAAACATGCTATATTTTAAGATAAATATGTGAAAACACAACATTTAACTGCTAATAAACCTAAGAAAACAGATCATTACAGAGTACAGAATTTTGTTGACTCTGGCCGGTGCGAGAATATACGTAATTAAACTTTTCATAGCAAACTATATTTAACTTGAATTAATACAGCTACAGCAGGCTACAACCAACAAATACAATGTTCAATAGTTTCTAGCTCTTTAAATAATGCAAATATTGTCAAGCTAACGACTAGCATGATTGACTCAAAGTGGGCAATGATACTTTTGTTAGTATGTCGGGCCAAGCTAGCTGTTGTATATTCCCCCTTTGTAATTTCCCCTGTTTCCAATATGGAGCTCTAACACAAATCCTAATTATTTGTATGTGCTTTCAGTATTTTAAGTTCTAAAACATGAGATATTAATACAAACATATTCAAAAGCATGAGGACAAAAAGAATAACAATACAAATAATGCTTAGGGGAGTGCTGGGACCCCTATTTAAACCCAGGAAATGTAGGCCCACTTTCAGAAAGAAAGACCGCTGCTTATTTTTGAACAAGGATCACATCTAAGTCTAACAACAACAAAAAAAGGAGAGGGATCCTGGAAGCAAGTTGGGTTGGGGGTCCTCACCCTGAAAATTTTGAACATAACAAAGTATTTGTGGTCTCCTGGTGTATTTTAGAGACTGTGAATACAATAAGGTGTCATTGTTTCAGCCCCTATCACATGGTGCACATGAAGCCATGATATTATTTATACTGCAGGCCATGATGCAGTTAGGCCTGGTTTGCACATAATCCCTTTCCCCTTAACTTTTTTTTGAACATTTTCACTCATTGTGAAACCAAGTTTAAAAAAAAACAAAACAGTCTTACATTTAGCAGACACACATTCCTCAGACAGAATAATCTGCTGTTTGTCCTGTAGCTTTATTTGTTCTGCTTTAGCTCTTGCAGATTAATAAAACCTCCTTGGAGCCACCGCTACACTGCCAACCACCAAATACAAAACATTTATTCACAATATTTAACTTTTAATCATTTGTTCATCATGTTTTTGAATAAATTACAGACTTAAACTAAAACACATGTCTCAAATACCCAGTCCATCCAGCTCCATGTATGTGCCCTGTACAAGTAAAACGTCAGATAAATTGTGTAGAAAAAGCCTTTTTGTTATATGCATGAGCAGATTTCATATTCTTCTCCGTGCTGCGTGAAACTGTAAACATCGCGGACTTGCGTTAAGCTACATTTACTACATACAGCCAATCATACGCCAGCTCAACAAAAATAACCTATGGCACAGTGGGGAAAGAGAGGCAGTACCCAATCAGAGAGAAGAGTTTATCTGACAGACAGCCAGAGCAGCCAATCAGTGCACAGGGAAAGAAAGATACAGAGGGCTGTCAGCCGTCAGTGCTGGGGCCGGGGGGAGCACACGGAGCAGAGCCACTGCGCTATCTCTCTCTCGAACCATGGAGACCACCGGACCAAAATCCGTGCGGCCCACTGGGAGATGTCCCGACTCTCTGGACTAGCCAGCATGCCATTGCCTTTAAACCATAAGAATAATATGGCAACTTTGAGAAGCCAATGCCAAACAATTAATGATAAAGTTTCCCATTTTTGGATGAGTTTGGAAACAGGAATTCTCTTATATTTATACAAAGGCTCAAGTTACACCCCAGTTTGGACTTTGTTTTTGATTTAACACAATCTGTATATTAATACTAGAACTCCTAGAGCAGTGATTTTGACGGCTCCTGGATTTGAAAGTCTTTTTACTTTTCCTGCTTCTGTATACATTTTATTTTTATGTTATGATTTTTAGAAAAAAAAAAATCTAATTTAAGTGAGATTTGAGAAGTTCTACCTTTAACTCCCTGTTCTATTCATTCCAATGCAATGGTTAAATGTAAAAAATTCTGTTGCCAGGCAACCAACATTCTATGGCAGTTACTTCCCTCAGAATTCCATTGGTTTGAATGGAAGCAGTCAAAATGACTATAGTTTCACAATTCTGGGAGTCCTAGCTTGCCTATATTTAGAACTAAACAGGTGAGTCTATTTGTGTTCCTCAGTCTCAAATAACATTACAGTCACAAGCTAGCAGGAGCCAATTGTTTTTCAATTACTTACACTCACCTTTTAGTTGAAAATCTAAACAGAACAAAATTCCCGGATTTATCATGAGCTGAAAATGTGTAGTTTATTAAATGTTGTATTTTTCTTGAATTTTCAGACCAATTACAATCATCAGATTGATCAATCAGATATGGTGTGTAAAAAGTATCAATATCACACTGTTTGGTATTAGAATTGTTATATATTTAATGTTTCTTTCCTGCTGCCCCTGAGACAAGAAACTGTCCATGGTCCTGAAGCTCCAACAGCATCTTACACACTGCACAGCCTTAATTTGTATGTAATTTTGTAATCTATTTGGAAAGTTTTCATACCTCACTGTACATTTAGTTATCTGGTAAAGTAATTTATTTATTCAACGTGTATCTAGCTTACATGGTCTGCTGGGTTTTGTTGAATTGATACAAACCATTAGGGTTATTATTGAAGTTGTAGTGATAAAGGCTTGGATGTATTGTGCACCCAAGCTACTGTTGGCTTCTGTGAATCATTTTGTGCTTCAAGACCTAGCAATCTTCTCTGGAGCATTAGAAAGAAACAAGACAGAGAAGACAAATCCGACACTGTTATTGAAGTAAATAATCCTAACATTTGAACAAGCTGTAGAATAACACTTTTCAATTCTATGTTAGTGAAAGTGAGGCTTGTTTGAATGAGCTGAGTGGGTGTGTGGGGGGTTGGGGGGAGGGGCTTAGTGGGGGGGTTGGGGAGGGGCTTAGTGGGGGGGTCTCTGTATGAATGGCTCTGTTACATAAGCACTGTGACGTCACACACAACACTCCTGAGGGCCACAGTACTTCAGAGTACTACTGCAACCACAGGGAGGATTACATCATAGCACGAGCACTACACAGTACACCTTCTGCAGTAATGTGTACTCCACATGTAGTACTTTTACGGTGTAGAATAAGGCTCATAAACAGGCTGCAATATGTAGATTAAAGTCCCACTGCAGAAAATTTTAACCACAGGATAAACAAAACTAAAAAGTGTTATTTTACCATGGGTAATTTTTTTTTGTTGCAGCAAAATTTTAAAAAATAATGTTTGTACAACCGTTCAGGTTGGGTTTAGGTTCTATAGCAAAAGTAAAATTAAGTCTGTCAACTGGACAAAACTCCAGCTTTTGGAGGGCACCCTGCCTGTCTCCATGGAGATGTTATTCATTGGCATGGCCACCACCTTACATGATGCTGCTTTAAACATCATTTGTTTGTGATGAAGCTCAACATGAAGTTCACAATGTTGTGCTTGAATGTGATATAGCGTGTTTGTTCTGAAACCTTTAGTTTTTATTTATTGACCTTTATTTAACCAGGAAAGTCCCACTGAGATGTAGAATCTCTTTTGAAGGAGAATCTTGGCCTATTGTATATGTTTTTAGTGTGGTTAAGACTACACTGGGAGCACGGTGACAAAGTGGCTAGAACTCTCGTTTCACACTGATGGCGAATGCCCAAACAAGTTCCTATGTTTGCAAACTGTGTTCAATGACAATGGCAAAAAAACGTTTCTGATCTGATATCGATGATTCTGAACCTGGCTCCAGATCTGACAAAGGGTCCCGTACACTGCATGTGCTCACCCAGCAGCAGGGACGGATTGGTCAAATGCACAAATGGGTACAATAAAGGGTTCTTGCCGGATTAGCAAAATGAAGACACATTGCATTACATCACAGCCTCTTGAGAAAGCCCTTGGTGTATGATTGGAGTTGTTTATTTTGCTGACTCGTGCAGGATCAAACTGTGATGGACAGGTGTGCAGAATGACTGAAGACCAACAAACTTCTCCGTGTGTGTAGAGACAGTTTTTAAGAATTTAACCTCTTTTCACGCACATTTTACGCCCATCCACACAATCCATTCTGACTTCTGTTCTCTCCTGCAGTCTCTCCTCATTGTGTGAATGAACCGCAGCCTGGTCCGCCATTCACCGCAGTGTCTCCTCCAGCTCCTCTCCCTCCGTGTGCCCGCTCTGCTCACATGCCTGTTACATAACCCTGCTCTACTCCCTCCACATCCACATTCACGCACGCTCCGCTGCACACGCGCTAAAAATACCCGCACAAGACGGCCGCCCTGCTCCAAAATACCGCGCCAGTCAATTATTCATTCAGAAAAGATCGCGAGAAAGCAGCAGGACAGGAATAGGCCGAGGATGTTAACAATAACCCTGGATATTTGGCATGCACATTCCTCAGTAACTGCTGTCCTCAATGCTCCTGAATTTTGGGGGGGATTTGGGGAGATCTAAAGAGTGCAGCGGGGCCGGGGGGGTATTTTTAGGCCGTGCATGCGCCGCAAGCTCCATCTTGCGCCCTCCACAGTGCTCTATAAATAGACCCCAGCGCTGCCACCGGAGCCATTTTTAGCTCCTGCATTTGAAGAGGAAAGGGGAAAAAAAGTGCTGCTTCACAGAGATGGCTCTGAAATGAACAAGGCCACTGCAGCAAATGCATGTTTCTGGTTTTATATTGTGTAATGATAAGATGGGTAATGGCTGTGATAACAATGGTTGTGGCTTTTTTGTGATAGATTCTGTGAGGCTATACGCTGATCTTTTAGTGCCGTTTAGTCTCACTATAGACCTGGTTGGCGCTCTTGGGTGATGTAGTACTTGCAACAGGCGTTTTACCAGGGCCGCCGGCCAGACTTTTTTCAAAGGGTGGCACTGGCGGCCCAAGTTTATATTAATATAACATTTTTGAAGATGGGGGGCATCCTTCAGTGCCGCTGGGGAAAACCTGTCAGGAGCGGTGGTCAACTGCAGTGCCTGGGGACACATCTCCACATCTTGAGCTGGGCTTGGTCAAGTCCTTAACTGAAGGATTTAGCTAATGTGCGTGTTTTGGGTTGGTTGCAATAAGGCAAAGATTGTTTATTTTATTACAGGAGATGGATTACAGAACCCATCAATGTGAATTTATATTCTAAATTAAGATGGCAGTCATTGGATGTGAGAAGGAAGAACAACACTGCCTTTTGTTTGTTTATAAGTCCTCTCTGTATTTTATCTGGGTATTCTGTGTTTGTTTAATTTATTTTGTATTTGACAGGGTGTTAAAAAAAAGAGAGTTTCTCTCACTGTATAAATAATTGATTTAAAATAAATAAAAAAATAAAAATATATGAATAAATATATATATAAATGATTATAAAATAAATAAAAAAATAAAAATAATATATAAATATATATATAAATATATAATAATATATAAATATATAATATTATAAATATATTATATATATAATAATTATATATTAAATATAAAATAAATAAAAAAATATAAAAAAATAAATAAATAAATATATGAATAAATATATATATATATATATATATATATATATATTTTTTTTTTAAAGGAATTTAGCCCCTGGGACCTTTCCACATTTTGTCACGTCACGACCACAAAATTGTGTTGGCATTTTTGTGAAAGAGCAACACAAGTAGCACACATTTGTGAAGCGGCAGAAAAATTGAACGTGATTTACAGATTTATTTTTTTTCAGCCCCCTTCCCCTTGAGTGGAACCAGTTGCTGTCAAGATTTGCCTGATGATTGAATGTTTACCTAATGATTAAATAGATTTAATAATCTAATCTCAGTACAAATGCAGCTGTTCTGTTCTGACCACAGGAGTTCATAAAGAGAATGTTGGGGAGCAAACAGCATCATGAAGTCCAAGGACCACACCAGACAGGTCAGGGACAAAGTTGTGGAGAAGTTTAAAGCAGGGTTAGGTTATAAAATGTTTTAAAAGTAAACAAAACATTTTCCAAGCTTGGAACATCTCATGAAGCATGGTTCAATCCATCATCCGGAAATGGAAAGAGTATGGCACAACCACAAACCTACCACCGACACTTACAGGCTGAACAAGGAGGGCACTGATCAGAGATGCAGCCAAGAGGCCCATGGGAACTCTGGAGGAGCTGCTCAGGTGGACAGGGAATCTGTCCACAGGACCACTATTAGTCATGCACTACACAAATCTGGCCATTGGCCATGCTGCACCTTTCCGTTTTTTTCACAATTGTATGCTACTTTGTGTTGCCCTTTCACAAAATAATAAAAACAATACAAGTGATTTAAGTTTGTAGTCGTGATGTGACAAAATGTGGAAACGTTCCAGTGGAATGAATATTGCAAGCCACTGTACTACCTCATCCTGTTTGTGGTGGCACCTGAGGTGTTCTCAGATTTCAAGGGTGGCTTGTGCCCCTCCTGGCCACTTTCTTGAAACACTCTTGTATTTTATGAGTCTGTTTTTATCCACACACACGAGTCCCCAGTAAGAATAACAGCAGCTTGCTGGTGCTAATGGGGCTTCTAACAATAAATAAACAAATAATCCTAGAGTACATGTGTAAAATCAATGATGAAACACTTCAAATGTATATTAAAAAAATGGCAACAAGAGTGAAATTCCATTAACCCTTATTAAAATGTATTTCACTGTTGTTTATAGTGTGTGGGGAAAAGCATACAGGAATTGCACTCATTCAACACATTTAGTCAAAGAATTTGGAGGAGGAATTATTTCAAACACATAGCCACGAAAAGACAGTGATGTCCTAAAGATGCACCTGACTAAGACTGATTTAGAAAAAGGAAGAAAAACACCAAGTAAAACACTCCTTTAGGTTTAAATGATGCATTCCTCTAAAATAGCCGTGGCTCTATCTAAGAAGCTCACATTAACTGAAACCCCTACATGCAGTTTCCCATCGGCTGGTCTTTGTACAACTACTATGTGGCGCCATCTTGTGGGCTCAGGTTTCCCCCAGATAATATGCATATACAAGGGTGAGGGAGGTTTGGGAAAGGCCTGTGAACAAATTGATTGAATTCATCGACACATTTAAAGCTGGGTTCTTGTCCCCAATCATCCATTTCCATAGACTTTTTACAAGCTGAACTGGAAATATCTCAACAGTGGTCTTAGTCCACATTAATACTTTTTATATTAAATAGATGAACACACAATAAGACAAAAAAAGGGGTCAAATCACAGTCTTTAATACTGTACAGCCTCAGTCTCCACTGACTGCACTGCAAACGATATTTCCATGTAAAAACACTTGAATTCCAAATATTTATCTTGATCCGAGTACTTTAGACTTTACGTGTGAGCCAGGTATAGGTAAAACAGAACAAGTAAAAAATATATAATTTGGGCTTTTGATATTTAAAAAAAAAAGTTAAATTTTTAACCAAAATCATCAATAAATCTTTGTATAAGTCAATAACTGATCAGTCACGGTTACTCAATTTAGTTGTTCAGCCTTAATTTCAAGTGCAATTTTACGTAGTTCTAGAAAAATCTAAACTATAGTCAAACTTACTTCAATGGAGCGATACATATTTTTAATTCAAGTCATTCAAACTGAAAATATACCAGTTTTTGCAGTGCGGTTCCTTTACAAACGCACGGAGCAGCATTTATCAGACGCACCTGAACGGGAGGTCCCACACGGGAATGGTCAGTTTAGGAAAAGACGTTTGAGGATTTATATATTACTTTAATGTTTCTGTTAGGATGGTTCTTAAAATACTGCATGGCAACTTGTATCAGTTAAAAGCTTAAAGACAGTGCCGTTCATTGAAATGTTGATTATTAATCCCCATCCAAACACACATAAGATCAGTGCAATAGACCTTCCCATAAAGCGTGAGTGACTTTTGATGCTGGTCAAAGCAGAAAAAGAGAGTTTTAAGGACTGGATTTCAGAATAATAGAATGATTTGAGTAGTTGCAATCTAAACAACTCGTACCTGGATTAAAACTCAATTATTTTGCTGTGTTTCAAGGTATTTCTGACCGCCAGCGGAGTGAAAAAAACAAAACAAATAATAATAATAATTAAACACCGATAATTTGCTAAAATAAAAGCATTAATTAAAAAAAATCTTCACCTATCAACCAAATAAACCGCTTCAAATCTACTCAAAACAGACATATTTATCTGATTTATGTCAATGCCTTAAAAATCCTGGGATCCAGATTTAAAGGTGCACTATGCAACTTTTCTGGCAGTGGTCCGCCATCTGTTGGTCTTACGGGGGTTTTTATTGCTGAAAAAAACAAAATACTTTGAAAAACAGGCTTTCTTACTGGAAGCAAGGTCACCTCTCCATAGATCTGACCTGTAACTTAGGCACACTCTCCATGTAGATAACCCACCTTAAACCAGAAAAGTTACATAGTGCAAGTTTAAACTGAAATAAACTACACTTTAAGTAGACATTATTCTTTTTTAGATGTTTGGACACCTTACCTTGACATGTTTCCCTTAAATTAATTTTCACATAAAATAACTGCCATTGGTTTTGTGGTGAATGCATTTTTAAGCACTAAAATTATCCAAATGAGAACACCGAGTCTGAAGAAGGCCTCTCCAATCATCATAAACAGAATGGATGACATGCATTCTTGTAAAAAAAGCTTATAAAGAATCTAGTTTGCATAAATCCCCTTTAAAAACCTACGCTCTTCGTTTCTCTACTGAATAAAACTGCAAAACAACCTGCTCATCAGCTGCCATCAAAACGCACGCACACTTTATGCCTTTTCCTTTCAACCCATTCGACAAAAATCTAAATTAAAAACCAAGTTCCAGACGCTTTTAAGACTATTGGACAACACAGAGAGTTTTAAAATGTTCCACAGAGCTTTGATGGGCGTTTCTGACAGCTTAAACGTGGTGATATGTTCATGATCTATACAGATGAGTGGGGATTGATTTTTGGGAATAGGTGCTGTCTACAGTGATGGCCGCTTGTTTCTGTGTATGGCCCCGTGCACGCACTCCTAGATTTATGCGTGTGTGTAAACATGCACGATCCTCCCCCCCCCTTGAGCTTCGTTGTAAAAGCCGACACAGCGCACACACTAAGTTCATCTAAGGACAAGGAAATGCTTTTCTTTCCAGCGTGAGTCACTTTGGAAAAATGAGCCTCTGGACTGCGTTGCTCCAGCAATTTGGCATATTCCTTCATTCTGCTTTATTGTCTATTTTGGCTGAACTTGCAATTCTTCATTTTACAGCCAAGAAAACTTCAGGTCCTATACAACTGTTAAGGGTCAAAGCCATTAAGTTGAAAGGACATCTATAGTACAGTGATTGCATCTTGTTGAATTGTGTTAAGTTTTTGTCCAGAAGGCAGCTGTCCTCTGCAGTGACGGAATCCCTCCTTTATTCTGTAATAACATAAACCACACCATTTTCCCAACCCAACCCCATAATAGAAACACTTTTGGAGACTGGGTTGCATTTGTCATAAGTTTAAATGAAGACTTGGCCGCTCACAATTGCAAATGACTGCATGATTAGGATGAAGTTGGATTGGTGACATGCCAAAAAGTTCATGTCACGATTTTTTAGAGCCTCGATTACAATTTCCATTTATGAAGATGAGATTTGTTATCTGATTGAAAAAATACTGCTTTAAATAAAAAAAATTACCAGGACAAGGCTCTGAAAATGATCAAACTAGACAGTTTAATTCCTAGATTGAGGTAGGGCTGGGTGATATGGAAAAAATGTATCTCTCAATTTTCAATTTGATTTTAAACAAACAAAGTAAAAGTGGCTTTTAGTAAGGATTTCATGCACATAAACTATACAGAATTTGAATCTCTGCCATTTAACACAAGTAATATTCAAATGTTCTCCTCCAAAGTTGGATCTCTGCTCATAACCACATGTTTTTACTGACTGTGGACTCTCAATTCAAAAACGATTTCACTTGCCTTGATTTCGATCTGTTGATCTTTCGATTAATTGTCCAGCCCTACATTACAGATCCAAAAAGTTCTAAGAAACAATGGCATCTGTCGTCTTTCATGGGAGAGGAAAGATTTATCGATTTAGGGCAAGTTGATAGAATGTCTTCAGGTCAGCATGAGCCGTTCTTCTTTATCATAAATATTAGGGCGACAACGATTACTCGAGTAAATCGAATAATTCGATTACAAAAAAGCTTCGATTATTATTTTATTGCCTCGATGATTCGTTTAATTTACATATTTAATCAAAAACACGTGAATCTGTGACGCGCGTATCGCACGGAACGTCTTGTGGCGCTTTTGTTTCACACGGAGCTTGTTCCGCTCGGACGAAGGCGCGACAGGAAGAGAGCGGCGCTTTTTAAACTCACGAGTGCGACTCAGAAGAGTTTTGATGAGTGAAAGAGCCATGGATCTATTATAATAATCCCGAGCTGCAACTCTAAACACCGCATCTAGCTCCGCCCACCCCAGCCCCAGCGCCTTCGACACGCCACCGCGGACCCCCGCGCTCCCCCACTCAACAACTCAGCAGCCAATGCACATGGAAACAGCACGGAGGACCGCGGTTATGTTATAATAATCTGTTGTGAAACAGAAAGTCCGAGACACGGAGGCCAAAGCGACCGGCACACGAGTCAAAACGACAAGGGGAACCGGGACCGGTGGGACCACCGGTCCCACCCAACATAACGTTTTACAAATGTCTTATTTTAAGTAATGTGACAGAGCCACTGTAACTGTTTACAGTCTATGACAAGTTAATTAAGTCCTTTATGTATTCTTTATATACAAACAGAACAGTTTGGACTGAAGTGAAATGTTGCTGTTTTGGGGACAAATTCATATGAAATTAAGAATAAAATGTGTTATTTTAAGCAGAAATTCCTTATTTTGTATTTGTTTATTACTATGAACTATAACGTTTATCTAAAAAATTATTTAATATGCGTTTAAATGGTTTACTGAATGTACAAAAGGTTTACTGAATGTACACAAAAAAAATTCACCGATTACTCGATTAATCGAAGAAAAGAATCGACAGATTACTCGATTAGTAAAATAATCGATAGCTGCAGCCCTAGTAAATATGAATATAGTATGAAGATATACTTTTTTTTTGTTAACATAATCTTAGGTCCGAGAGCCGGACCACACTTCACGCACACCTCTTCCTGTCCTTTTTCCAACCGCTCCCTTCCTCTCCGTCTTCTCGTTCAAGTGCCCCTCCCGACCTCCCCTCTTTTCTACTTTTCATTCTATCTTTCATGTTAAGGGGGGATACGAGCTCGAGTGCCATTTTCCACAAACCGGTCTTTGAATATGACATTCTTGAATATCACTTCGTCTATCATGTGCTGGAACAAGTTAATAAATGAATCCCAACTAGTCGATTATTGAGATAATAATCAACATTAGTTATCAAATTATCGTTTTCTGGACTACACACAGATTACAAAAACATGCCATTTGGTGAGAGAAGATGTTTTATGAATCAGACAGAGCATGAATTACATCAAAAAGACATAGGAAACATAAACATTTAGTGTTTTTGATGAAAAAATAAAAACATTTTAGCTTTATTTGGTTAAAGTGAGTAAAAATCTTATATTCACAGGCTACGAATCGAAAGAATATTGGCCAGATTAATAAATTAGAAAATAACCTCCACACAACAAATTCATATTCACACGTATTTTATGTTAGGGCTGTAAGATTATGACTATTGTTCTAATCGATTACTAAAGTTGTGTAATTGAGTGTGTTCAATGCTCATGTCTGTGTTTCCTTGCGTTTCCTTCCTACCTAACACTATTTCTGTGAGATACGTCACCCACTTTCATTTCCTTTGTTGTCCTCTTCAGTTTAAGATCGCTGATGCACCCCCAGCTGCTCTTTAAGCAGATAGTTTGAATAATTATGATTTCAATTATGATTTAAATAATCTGTTTTTTGTTTGTTTGCTTTTTTCATATTTCATAAACCCTAATTTTTACACTTAATATCTTTGTAATTCCTTTAGGAGAGCTGCTGCTTCTGAAAGTTCTCCTCTCACTGTGATTGGTTGAATTCACCACTCACTCAGAGCCTTACAGAGGCTGACCAATAGGAGTTTGTGGGTAAAAGTAGGAGTAAATCGCATATTGTCAGAAAAATCAGATTACGATTACATTTTTGTTGTCGTTCCGCTATTTCACAAATTTCTGCTGATATGGTCTCACTTTTTTTTACTAGAGCTGTATCTGACTAAAGTAATTCTTCGACTAAAGACATCCCTTGCTGATCAGTAAGTCTACTAAAGGGGACAGTGGTTTGAAACGGGCAAAAACTTTCTCAAAGCCTTTCGGTATCTCTATGAACGGACCCAAATTGCACTGTCAATACCACAACCGTACAGAAGGTCATGCAAAACTAACTGTAATCATAATCATAATAATAATAATAATAAATACAACTAAATTCTAGAAAAACAGTCAGTTAAACTCGCGATTCACTGTATTCATGTATTGAATAACAAAAATTTTGGTCAACTAAACACTTTTTTAATTACATTTTAACATAACTTTTGATGTTTTGAGACATTTTGGCCTCAACCATGACATTTACAGGAACATTAGCACTTTTATCCCCAAAATTATGAGATATACATTTTTGTCAATATTGCCCAATTGCTAGATGTTAGTATCTTTCTGAGGAAATGTTTTAGCATCTATAATAAGCCATGCTGTGATATTATTTGGGTCGCTTTAGCTCACATTACAGTAAAGTCAATTTATAAAGGTTAGGATTAGGATTCCTCTGTTGTGCAAACTGTTGGGTTGGCAATATTAACAAAAACAAAGTATCCCGATAATGATATTCACG
>BJKM01001785.1:0-13215 GCA_015082035.1 Chaenogobius annularis | reverse complement strand
TCACAGGCCACAGTACATCCAAGGAATGGACAAGTGTAATCAGTGCAGTGAGGCAGCAACTCCCAACAAGACACTTGCCATTTCTAACCTGCTCCCAAAGTGTATATAGGGGTGGACAAAATTCATAACCAGGTTTTAAGAACTATATGTTTTAAAATGTGTGTAGTGTTGTGATGTTAGGTTGTCGCCGTTCTTTCCGCAGAGATTTCCAGAGAAAACGTGTGTCTCGCCTCAGTGCCTCTGCTTTAGTCCAGGCTAAAGTCCTGTTTGACTAGAAGGCCTGGTTCCCACACGCTACCCCCTGGGACATCAGAGGTGTCACTGCCCACGCCATCTCTTCCCTGCGCCTGATTACCACTTCGTTAATGGGATTATCCAGGGATTATTAGAAGAGCTATGTCAGCCATATTCTGCTAAAACTTGTAAATGAGTGGATACTTTATATTAGTTTTCCTCTGAGGGCAAACTAATAAGATAAAACTTCATTGATTTCACACTGGAGAAATTCACTTATTATGGCAGCTTTTGGTTCACAATAAAATGCAGATAGTAATAAAACTGTACAATTAGTAAAATCCGATCTGTCAACTGATTATATCTTTTGTCTCTCCCGCTCCAGGCCTACGCTGACACTAACACACAGGAACCTGACGGGCAGTTGTAATGTAAACTGCGGCTGTAGGATCCACGAGTACGCTCCAGTGTGCGGCTCCGACGGCATCACCTACTTCAACCCGTGTCTGGCAGGATGCAGCACTGTGGGCAACGACAGCACCGGGGTGAGCCTGAACGCACCACTCATGCCTCTGCGCTTTGTTCTCATGTCTAATAAATACTCAACTCCCATAAAGGCCTTTGTGCAGAGTAAAGAATAGAGCAGAGTGATACAAGTGGTTTTGATTAAGTCTGTTGTTGTCACATGAAGCATTACGTGGATTGTTCTCGTCGCTATACACTGCTGTCTTGTGAACAAATGAGAGTAAAAGGAATACAGTCTTGGAGGCATAAACAATAATGCCCTCACCTATTTCACAGCAGTTCAAATCAAACCACCCAACACAGACATATATTTAGAAGTATATTGAGATATATTTATATGACCCTCACCAGCGAGCGTGAAGAAAAAGCTACCTCTCTTGAGTGCGTTTTATGAGACAATAGTCTCAGTTGCTGTTTACAAATGCGCAACTGTGACGCGATTACTTACAACCACCTTTCTCATTTAGTTTATGGTGTTTGTTCACAGTCTGGCCGTTTCACCTGGCCAAATACGCTCTTTTAATAGAGTGAATGCACAATACCTTTATTCTCGTTCGACGCTTATTCGTACAGGGGACTATTATATATCCACTTGTTAAAGAACTTATCGAGGAATTGTCTAAAGATGTCGAGATCTACTCTATCTGAAGAAAATCGGTGTGATAGAATTTTTGCGATGATTCACAAATCTGTCGACCGATTATCATCATTTATAGTAATCTATTAGTTTTGAATCTGGTTTTTATATAAGAATGCGTGCTAGATACTTAATAGAATCCCAGATAGCTGTCCTTTACCTCTCTGAGAGTCTTCCCTATGGAGTCACATCAGCTGTATCTCTCTCACACAACTCTTGTTGTTAACCTCCGACAGGGGAGGAACGAGGGCCCCGCTTCTCTATGCAGTCCTAAAATGTTAACAACTGTAAGGTGATGAATTGTAGTTGTGCGGTGGTTCCTGTTGGTCCAAGGTGTAAAGCAAAGCCTAAGCAGATACATGACCGGACTAGACCCGTTGCTCTCCAGACGCCAGGGCAAAATAATCTCCGCCGTCTTGAACTCCAGTGCCCATAATGCTGCAGAGACATGAGCCAGAAGAGTCTAGAGCCAGCCTCGAAACACACCAAAACTGCCAGGCACAGTCATTAATATAGATAGAGAGCTAGTGAGCAATGGCTCCGACTGAACGAGAATGATGCCTATAACTCGCATAGAGAGCAATCCCGCTGCGACAAACTGTGCACCGCACCTGGCGAAACATCACTTTCAATTCTGCCTTTAATCATCCTTTTACCTGCCATAATTTGTGTCCTTCTAAAGATTTTGATCAATCGTTATCTCAGCGGACTCCTATAAGATACAACCTCACTTCGTCTTGTCGCTCTCCACGACCCTAACGCGCGCCTACTCTTATAGCATCTGACTTCCTGCTGCTGATGCGAGAGAACAACTAGAGTGCTTATCACTTTAGATGTTGAAAGAGGCCTAAAGACCTAAAATATACAGCTCACATTCTGCTTTTTCCATCTATATTGCGTTGCGACAAATCTCCATTAGTATGAAGCCAAGAACAGCACCTAATCGAGCATATCAGAGGATATAATGAGCAGTATTGTGTTTGTCTAATCTCCATAATCTCCTTAGTTTTACAATTAATCTGGAATAGACGAATCTGCTGACAGAATATTTACTCTGTGCTATATCCTTCTCTTCATTTAAGTAACCTAATGAGCATATATAAGGCCTCGAAGAAGCACCGTGCTGATGTGCACCTCGAGAGATCGTCTTAAAGACCAGTGATGGTAGGGCCTTTTGTTTTGCTGAATTATAATATATAAGAAATAAGTCACATACAAGTTTTCTATGAATAATGAACCACACGTTTCTCAGTCTCTGTGCAATATGTCCATAAATAAACATTATGTATTCAGGGGTGGAACCAAATCAACCTGAGGTGCAAGAAAAAGATCAGCATTCACAAGATACTATCTTACTATATTTAAATTTACACATTTTCAAGGTTACTAAACAAATATATATGAAATAAAAAAATTTAGAGGTGATAAGGAAATCTATAGAAATCGAGCACTCATGTTTCTGTTTGTTGAGCCAGTTCCTCACCGATTTACATCTTATGCTGTTATTTTCAAAAGGTTTGCTCATGGCAACAATAACCATCAAGCGACAACATACACAATGGAGTAACAACCAGTGAATTGTTATGTGCAGTATGTCAGGCTGTAAACCAGAAAGTTGACCTGCCCATCTATCAATGAAAAAGTCCAGCCAAACCATGCATTTGTGGGAATGACGTCTTTTGGCATGCTCTGCCTGCAATGACTATGCGCATATCTGCCACCCATTTCATGTCTTGCTGATCACCTCCTTCGAGTTTTGTGCTCTACGTGCGACGGTATGAAAAACATTTTGATAGAGTGGTACATCACAGATGCTATCTTTGTGAACCCATAATATGGTCCTTGTGCACAGGCTCGGTCTGCTCATAGCAAGAGAACGCACTTAACATATGCTCTCCTATCACACCACACGTCAACCATTAGACGTCTAAGTTAAGTTTTGTCCCAGTTAAAGATGGAAATTTATTATTTTTATATTGATTCCGTCTCAGCGAACATAATCTGAATGTTTGCCACCAAGTATGGTTCCTACTCACAATAGAGGAGAGTCTACGACGTTCAGGTTGTCTAGAGTGGGAAAAGTAATGTTTTTAATTATAAAGAGTTTATAAATATCGATGACTGCCCAAGTCAATCGTGGCCTAAGAATTAGATAAAAATTCCCGGCCAAAATAATTCATCAATCGTTTTGAGATGTTTTCTATCCTGATTAACGAAGTCCAAGCCCTACCGCTAACCAGTGCTATCCCCGACCCCCCTACTCTGACTCTGATTGGCGAGATGCATAGTTGAAATCCCACGAGTACCTCTAAAACCAGCGTGCTTGTGCTGACCCCTGAGGTGTCTCAGTCAAGGTTAATCTTCCTGTGGGGAATTGCGCGGCTCCCACGCGAACATATGGGAAGAGTGAGGTGACCTCACACTGCGTTCCGCTCCGTTAATGTGTTTAATTCTACTCAGGCCCCTGGGTCTGCACCTCGACCACTCTTATGTATATTCGCGCATTCACCGGTTTTTCAATTCTTCTCCTTCACGGTTAGGAGCTAGAAGCTCCCGCACATGCGTGTAAACGAAGCAACACAAGAGCGAGAGCACGTCCGTTGAGAAAAACAGAAATATTAAATTATCCAACAACTTTTAGTGAAATCTGTCCTACTCAATGGAACCCATGCCTTCCATGCCTCCGCCACACGCACCTGCCGTTCGCTTCACGATGCGGACGTTACTGGTAAGACCAACTGCATGAACTTGCGAACACTTGCCAGAGGGTCGAGACAGTGGCTGCTGGCAGATAAGAAGTCCATCCTGAGCGCCCATCGCACACGTTCCTTGGCCCGGCGTACTTTCATCCCGTCCTCTTTCGGCTGTGGTAGGCCACCATGCCGCTCTGTCTTGGGGGTGAGGAAACCCCCTAAGCATGGGGCGCACCAGCAAGTCACTCAGAGCCCTGAGCCCCTGTGCTTACTGTCAGTTGGAAAAACACAGTCCAGGAGGAAACCACCCAGGAGGAGAATCGTGCAACATGGTAAGACGCCCTTAAAGCAATTTATGAAAACCCCCGCCATATCTTTTCTGCGCGCTTCTTATCACCACCAAGAGGCTTCGCCCTATGTCTACAAGAAAAACTTTCAATAAGTATGGAACATGTGCCATTACTCCTTTGAATTGAATTCACATGCTACCATGGGAGCGCCTACATCACCGATCCTCGTATAAACATACTGTACTTAGAGGACGCTCTGTCCATTTCAGTAACTGAGAGACTAATTTATTTCATCTTACGCACAGGCCACCTTACTAGAATTAGCTCCATATGGGTAAATCTCCGTGAACTGTGTCAAAATTTTGTATGCTACTGTCCAAATAAGAGGCTGCTCAGATAAGCAGTGAAGTACCATGAGCTCTTCAAGGATCATTTCCAAGCCTAAATGTTGTATCATGCACGCTACCCAGGAGCCTACTCCCAAAGCACCCCAGACATCAATATCGTGCGTGACACCTTCGCATCCAAACTCCGCCCTAGGCCAGCTCCCGATCTCTATGACGCATGCCCTTTTCGTCGGCGAATAGTATGACTTCTATAACATGTCTGCTACGAATTCGACATTCACTAAGTAAATTTGTAGCTACGGAGGGAAAAAAGGGCTGTCCTTATTTTCAGAGTCAACAGTTCCTACTATCACCAGACGATTGATTTATGAAACATGTCAACAGATTCATTATCATGAAGCTCGTCCGCTCTAAGATAATGTACACTATTTTCCTCTACTTCTTTGTTATCATGTACTCGAGTTCTGACAAGCGGCCCTCCTCGCTCGAGGCCGGACTCATTGCCGCCTGCTTCGATTTGTGTGACTGCCGAGCACTATGTTGGTCATGCATGCGAAATGAATAATTATGAGCCCGGATAACGCAGTACAGAACCAAGTCAAGCTGATCCTCTACCAGCTGCAAGCATCACAACATGACTATTAGCACTAAGTGACCCATTTTGACTCAGGCACAGCACCTACGGAGACCGTCACGTCTTTGAGCGAGTTATTAATGCATTTATGCACACGTTGACACTATGTTTAATGTGCTGAGTATGTAACAGCCACTCATAATGATATGCATCGAGCTGTCTTATAATAGAGCGTGACCTAACAATGCATATATGATGAATTCTACATCACGTTCTTTAACCAGAGTCTCTAGCACAGACATAAGCATCAGGCTTGCGATGTGCGTCGACGTAGCCTATCTGGACATGTGCTGACATTTATTGTTCTTCTATCCTTCCACAAACTATAGCGGTAAATTATTATACCAGCTTGAAGAGACAGAAACCGCAAGCAAAGAGGAAAATGGCCCTCTATCCTGAAGTGGAGCGATATTGCTGAACCTGCCACACTCCCTTTATCATTTACTTGCGAAGATAAGTTCGCTATGTCTTACAATCGTCAATCATGTATTGGACCTCGAACTAAGTCTACACTATCCAAGAAGCTTTTCAAGACGATCGAGGTCAACTAATTGTATCTAGCTATCGTGTTCACTGTATCGCTGACAACGCACCTCTCATGTTAGTAGCGAGACCCTACTTGTTGGCATCACCAGCGGCAGAGCGCTCATTTCTAACATCCAGCAGAACCCCATGGATGTATTCACTTGTTTCATGTCCCGCTAGGTTTATTTTCCAATATCTCAAGTCGTGCCGATATCGACAAGATCATACCTCGTACAATTAAGGCTGTAGATAAGGCAGAATGAGTAGGTGTGCTAGTCTACCTTGAAATGTCATTAAGGATATTAGACCCTATGCAAGTATAAACTTCGGACGTTAAATCAGTGTATAGTGATATATAGAGTCTGCCATATAATGCACTAAGCAGTCTCCATAGAGTGCCTGAGTCCAACTCAAAGATAACTGGCGCTACATCTTTATAGTATCGAGTGCTAATTCATCCTATCTCCCCTCGTCTTATAGGATTGCTAATGAAAGCGCACATTAGTGACGATAAGCACACTCACTCTCATAGCAGGAAGATGTACGATGAAATCAATGTTAGTATCTAATATTTAGATGCCGAAGTGCAACTCATTGTCCGTCCACGTACTAATGATCTTTATCCATAACTTATGGTGTTCAGTATCTGCCCGGCATCATACTCGTGACATATTAATTATTAAATATGTGAGGTGGCGATCTCTGCGTTTACCCTTTAGGGGTCGACGATTTAGCAAGTTATTTGAACTTGATTTTAAGTGCCCGATATCCCAATGAGTGTGTGTCTGGCCTGTCATTGCCTGAGTCTGATATAAAGAGACGATCGTGTGTGATGATCTTGTTATAGTGTAGATTCTAGTGGAGACCTTTATAACAACATTCTCATCCACGCACCATAGCTGTGTATCGACTATTATTAATTAATTTCCCTCGACCCCAGGACCCTAGGTGATATCTGCGCGAACCAAGATATCATGCTTTACAAGTATCCAGAATCGATGAGCCGCACACCTTAAACATGTGCGCGACTCGCCCATAGCAACAACAACCTATTTGTGAATCAGTAACGTGCACATTATAACGCTCACCTAAGTGAGCCAACACTAACTATAATTGAATCATATAGCTAGACAAAGTATATACCTCACTGAATATGGTTACATGAATTCTATATTTTTGTTATGCTGTCGTTACAAACTGAATCTCACATCTGATGAGAAAGACCAAATTATGATAGCATGCGTCACAATGAACCGCTGTAGAATCATACAATCCCAATTTGTCTACATTGATACCTTACATCGCGAGTATGGCATGAATGGAGCACAGCGGCGCCTGAGAAAAAAGAACGTAATAGTAATGACCATTAATATAAAAGCTATTTCAATCAAAACACAACATCTTCTAAATCAAAACGATATACCTTCTCGTGCACCGACTATGCTGGCTAGACAATGCCCTCATAGCCCCTCTAGAGTCACCAGATGGGAGTATCACACAAGGCGACACCAGAACAACACTATTTCACAAAATGTCTCTCTCTGTTCAGTTCCACTAAAGATAGAATTTGACACAGGATGACTTACCGACGAATAGTGCAGTCATTTTATTAGAATAATAACACTCTTGTCTACTCTTTATGCATATTATATCATCATCTTATGAAATTAATATTTAGATTCTTCTACCAACAATACATTTCTTGGTCCTTCTTATATATAGTAGAGCTATCCCCGTAAATCCAGCGTAGATGACGTTAGGAGGAGGCGACCAGCCGATCTGAATCACATACGTGTCTATTTTGAGATTAGTTTAACTTGAAAAAAGATGTCCATATTTCAAATCCATACCACCAAATGGAACATAATAGCTTTAACATTATTCCTATGAAAGAATGCAATAACATCCATTGATATATCGGTTTTCATCAACGTGTTATTCTGTACAAACCTTGTTGCTGATAATAGTCGAAACTAACCCTAATCTCGCTGACGCAATTTCGAGAACAGTCTGAAGACGCGTCAAACTATAACTTCATCGATTGTGGTGACCAGTGTGCACATGGGTAATAGGCTATTGATTAGGATTGTTGTATGGTGTACCCCTGTCCTCTCATTTATGGACGTCCTACAAGTCTCCCGACTCTCAGCCAGAAGCCGTTCATATAGCATTGTATGACGAGGAATGCCCAGGAAATCTTCACTCAACTCATCTTCTAAAAACGTCACCCATACTATGCAATAGTTTATACATCTGTTTTTCTAAGTCTTCTAGCTTTATTCCACCGCGTAGCACTCTGGTTTCATCAAATATCATACACCTCATCAGACAGAGAGCAAATTATTTCCTCGCTTCTTCTTACAAACCGTATCCAGCTCGATCGTTAATCGAGCGTTCCGTGCTATCATTTCTATCAGGATACCTATACCTCGCGTAATTAATCTCTTGCAATACCTATTTAAGTTTCTGTTCCATATCTTCAGATCCCTTATTCTCTCATCTTAAATATCTTCCTGATATTTCTCGTTCACTAGACCACTAGTGTAAGAATAATCATATGTTTGCCAAACCTGACTGCGCAGCATACCAATATACTTAGCGAGCGCGCAAAGTCCGTACTAACAATCAGTTATACGCTGCTATCCACGCAATGGCAGACATGATATGTTCGCATGAATACTGCATTCCTTTGCATCTGTGCCATGTTCAGAAAATGCCACGTAGAGCTCCGAAATTTCGCATATGGATTACGACTCCTTCAAGTTATGTCAATGTTTGCTCCTCCCATTAACTATTGAAAAACAACCTCGCACTAGAGGTGAGTTTCATTTCTACATAACAATCAAGCTTTCTGAGAGTGGGTCTATTGTCACTAGTCCAGAACCTCAGTTGTTTGTACATATTCTCCCGGTCTCTTCGATCCTCTCTATAGGAATTCAGGATTGCAGCCAAAAAAGTTCTCATTACTAGAATAATCCATATCACAAGCCGCGTGAACCTATGTGCATGATAAAATGTGTAATGATAGAGTGAGCTATGAACTTACTTCTGCCGTGGTGAGTAGAGATGCCTAAATTATGTGACATCATATCAATATCAAGTAAGTCTCAACAACGTCGTTTCTGATAAGTCGTCCAAAGATTTCCACAAAAAGTCTCGCGAGGATCTACTACTGATGCTTTTCTGTTCTATCATCACCACACAACTGGCACCCAGATTCCACCAGGCAGTCACCAAGAGACGATTCTGATTCTACACATGCTTACAAGTAAGGGCCACATTACAACACAAACACGAGCGAGAGAGTGCACTCTTAACGATGCGTCTCATGAGAGGTGAGTACGAGCAAGACAGCTAACGCAGAGCCGTGAGTCTAAAATACAAAAAGGTCAAGTAAACTTAAGTGGTCCGATAGTGTGCCTAACACCGTACGACACGTGTCTGCCTGAGCCCACATACCGGCCATATCGGAGCGACTTAATTGTCACATTCCACGGATGTCGATATATTTGCATGGTTGCTATAAAAGAGAAACTGTTAAGTGGCTAATGGGAGCCACTTTACTTAAGTCAAGCAGGTCAATAACCACCCACTCACAGTTCACACATCTAGACACTAAAAGCACGCATTGCATCAAGTACAAAAGAGATAATATGTATTAATGAGCCTGTATAAAGAGTTCTTACTATATGAAAGAGAAATCATATCACTCTTTTGCCTCGTGCATCAGATGATGAGTCCAGAGATCTATTAGCACGACACACAAAACAACATAAGAGCATGTGGATCTAAAGATGAGATAGCAATGTCACACACCAAACTACCACAACATGTGATAGCTATTGAATTCTCCTCCAAACAAGATTGAATTAAAATTTAATAATACTTTTTGCATGGTCGACAAACGGCATCGTACCTTACTCTGATATGCCACTAAAACGTCTGAGTATAACAATAGGGAGAAGAGATAACAGCCTGACGAATAGTGCGAGCATGAGGCCATTCACTTTTATCGAGCAAACAATATATGTAATAATGTTGTGAGTAGCTAACGCAGACTTGAGAGCTATGATAGCATGAGTCCCGTAGCTCAGGTATCGTACACTAGCAAGTAGAAGACTTCAGCATTTAATAAGTTTTGTGTGTGCCTCTTCTCAAATTACCATATGGAACCATTTTAAGAGGTGACACCCACAAAGTATCTAACTAATATCATGTATAGCGTGATAAATATGTACACACCTCACGCCTGAGTGACTATCATCAAGCCCAATATCGATAATAGTTAGTCATCCGATCGAGTAGACTCCAGCGTAACAAGGAACCATCTTTGATTGTATCGCTAAAGGTATTATATTAGTGATTGATATGTGCAACTTCCCCACCATAAGACAAACAAAGGTGACTATATGCTTACCCGAAACTAATTACTTAGACAGTCTGTATTACAGACACTGGTTAGATGATTAAGACATTTACTTGTCAAAAGATAATACCTGTACTCTTAAGTGAGTGTCATTTAGTGTCGCTTGAGTATAATCCCCATTTTTGTAGTAAACTGTACATTCTCTTCAATCGTTCAAACATGGTTGATGCAAGGTAGCAGGCCGATTGTATAGGCTAATAAATGGAAGTAGGTCCGAAGCGTAGACAAGCTCAACAATAATTACTTCATACATATCAAGCAATATCTGCAAATTTAATGTACTAGGTCTGAAGAACCACAATATGACTCAAGAATGAATCCCAACGAGTAGGAATGTTTTTTTGTAGGAAATAAAGTGGCTAATTAGGGGAAGTGGTCCAATTGCATGGGTCTTTTTCTGTTCCGAAAAGCGCACTGGACGTGTAGGGTCTTCCTACTGCTCACTTCGTATAAACCAGTAAACGTCATATTCTGCCAAGAAACGCCGAGGACTGGATGTCCCACGTGGAAGTATCCTGGAACGTCACTAAGTCCCAACCACTCAAACACCATCTGAATGAGAGCACAATCTCCAAGGCGGTGTTCCAGATGGTATATTTCATCACTTTTTTAGCATATCTCTCCATATCCCACGCTTAGCCTGGCCATGGTAGAATATCTATTGATCTTAATATATCTAATTGACTGGATAAATCATTTGACGACGTGTTTTATACTTTAGTGAATAGCTAGGACCACCCTTGCGGTGTATAAAAATAAATCAATAAAGAAGAACCATAAGTGTTCAATTATAAATAACATTCCAATACAATCTACTTTACTTTTAAAATCGTAATTGCAGTCGTCAGGACATTAAGTTACTCCTTGGACAAAGGAAAACAGCTAGATTATGGATCAGCTGTATTCTTTTGGCATAATGTACTCCTGGCAGCAGCAAAAAGAAAGTTATCATAAAGAAACTTACTTTTTGTGCTATACTGTTGAACATTAAATAAACCATTTAAAGGAAGATTTCAGATGGAATGCCATTTCTGAATATCTTTCTGAAGCAAATCCTAACAAATATTTAGATAGTAATTTGAGTCAGTATAGTAAAAATCCATTTGCATAGGATATTTAGTCAATTAGAGCTCAAAAGTCTACCTGCTCTCTGCTGCCTCAGCTGTCAGTGTTTGTTACAGCAGGGGCTGCACGCTCAGTAGAGCCAGGTCTTAGCGCGTATTCAAGGTCAGAGGCACTGTCTGACCAGTCCAGTCATTGGTTTTAAATAGAAACTTCCTCTGATGAAGTGCGTACGTTTATAATTTGGCTTTATGTCACTCTGAATAGTGTTCATGACTCTAAATGCGCATGCACGCACTGAATGCTGTGAGCTGAGGTGTGAACCACAGAAAAACCTTAATAATTTCAGGCATGGCACTTTGCAACACTTTTGTCATCACATTATGATAAGCTGCTTCCTTTTCCGTCGCTATGAATAACACAGAAGGAAATGGATTTGGCTCTAGTAATTCACCAGAATACAAGATTATATTTACCACTGCCTTCAGTGACGATAACAAGCCCAAAATGTCTCACACTGGTCTCAGGACTTACTCCTAGATACAATTACATGACATTGAGTGTTTGGTTCTGGCTTCTTCAGCTAAAGGAGTTGATAATATTCAGAGACAGACCACACTATCTCAGGGTATTATAGCAACACAACTGTAATCTATTAAAATGGTTTATCAGCTTTGCAGCTTCACAGCAGTGACAATTATAAGACAGTTATAGTAATCCAAATCTACAAAGGTTAAAGAGCAGATGACATCTAAATATATTACTCTAAGTAAAATTAAAAAAAGGTGTCAAGTCCGCTGCACTGCACTATTGTGTTTCTAGGCATTTGGTGGCCCTAAACAAGATTTTCATTATGGCCCACCAAATGACAAACACTGTCATTAAATATATGAGCATAACAATGGAACATACTCTAATAAAATAAAGACTTGGGACGCTATCTAAATTCAATGCAAAATTATTATTAAGGAACGAGGGGGGCTGGGGAGAAAAAGTCTCAGGGTCTCTAGCAGAGCAGACACTTACTAATCAGCATTTACATGTTGGTTATTTGAAATGAGACCAAGTTATAGCCTCTGTAAAGAGAAACATTTCCTGTTTGATGCACTTTAGAATATTTAACAAACCCATTGGAATAGGCTGCACAAACATTATAATTATATAATTATATTATAGAATTTATTTGACCAGGTCACATCAGCTTATACTTAAAGATAAGCTAGAGTTTTAGAGTGGCGCTGCAGACTTGTATACTGTCAAAATACATTTAGTTAGTGTTTATGTTGGACATTGTTTGCTCCACCCACTGCATCACACCCACTGTAGCTCTCACAGACTTCACGCTCCTGTCCTCTGTGCTGAGAGGCTCCAGAGAACCATTACTACTGCACACGCTGCTATCCGAACATATGTTTTCATCTGCACATAGCCAATACAAATGTTTAGTTTTCTGTGAACAAGTTTGACTAAGCCTCTTATTAACCTGCTTGATACATTTGGCTTAGTTTTTTTTTCATTGTTTCTAAGTGAATGTGAGACAGATTCTTGCCAAAAAAAGAGCCTGTGTGTGTTTGTCCAACCTGTGGCTCTTTTGGTACTGCATGCTCGTGCGAAAGAGAGTGCTCACAATCTACTCCCGATTAGGGAGGATAAAGAATTGTAGCCAGTTGACCCTGTTTATTAATCACACTTTAATGCGGCCTGCCATATTTTTACAGAGTGCAGGTTTCCTGCTGCCTCCCTTAGGCAAAGCACCAGAGAGTTTGTTTGGCTCACATGCTCTCCCTCCCTCCCTCTCTCCTTCTCTCACTCCGGTCACCGGAGCATGTGGCCCTCCAAGTG
>BJKM01001784.1:0-13261 GCA_015082035.1 Chaenogobius annularis | reverse complement strand
TTGAAGCCGGTTTGAAGCCGGTTTGAAGCGGGTTTGAAGCCGGTTTGAAACGCCGGTTTGAAAGCCGGTTTGAAGCCGGTTTGAACGCCGGTTTCGGTTTGAAGCGGGTTTGAAGCCGGTTTGAAGCCGGTTTGAAAGCGCCGTTTTGAAGCCCGGTTTGAAGCGGTTTGAACCCGGTTTGAAGCCGGTTTGTTTGACGCCGTTTGAAGCCCGTTTGAAGCCCGGTTTGAAGCCGGTTTGAACGCCGGTTTGAAGCCGTTTGAAGCGTTTGAAGCCGGTTTGAAGCCGTTTGAAAGCCGCGGTTTAAAGCCGGTTTGAACGCCGGTTTGAAGCCGCCGGTTTGAAGCCGGGTTTGACGCGGGTTTGACGCGGGTTTGACGTTTGACGCCGGTTTGAAGCCGGTTTGAAGCCCCGTTTGAAGCCGGTTTGAAGCGGTTTGAAGCCGTTTGAAGCCCGGTTTGAAGCCCGTTTGAAGCCCGTTTGAAGCCGGTTTGACGCCGGTTTGAAGCCGGCCGTTTGAAGCCGTTGAAGCCCGTTTTGAGCCGGTTTGACGCGGCCTCAGCAGAACAGCGCCTCAGCTCCTGCCGTAATCGCGTGGTTTGATCTGTTAGAGAACATGGTGTTTCCGTAATGAATGGCTTTAATAACACGTTCTTTTTGATAAATATTGGTGATCGAATGTGACGCCTTCAGGATCAAAAGCGTTTCTCTTATTTTAATGAACACATTTGTCTCTTGTACAAGTGTAGAGGCCCATTACCCACAGTCCACCTCTCCATCAGCCCTCCCACATTACCCACAAGTCTTTGACCTGACGTACATTTAAACAACCAACGAGGAGCAAGTTTAGCACGTTTATTCAGCTTCAGAAGAGAAATACGAAACCATGAAACAAACCGCTGGAAACGTGCTTTTAGCAGTTCTGAGCGTGAGAATGTTTGTGCGTCTGTTGCTCGGCGATAAACCCGACAGTCCTCGCGTTATCGTTTCCATCGCGCCCGTAATCCATAATCCTGCTCCGAATCTGCTCCGCGAGACTCTGGGGCCAAGCGAAGCGCGAGGATCGATGAGTTCAGGGTTAGTGAAGCCGGACTCAGGCACCAGAGGATTAAAGCCACGAGAGGAGAGTGGTTAGCAACGAGTTTAGTCCTGGTTTAAGACCTGGTTTAGACCTGGTTTGGACCTGGCTTAGACCTGGTTTGGACCTGTTTTAGACCTGGTTTAGACTGGTTTAGACCTGGTTTGGACCTGGTTTAGCCTGGGTTTGGACCTGGTTGGACCTGGTTTGGACCTGGTTTGGACCTGGTTTGGACCTGGTTGGACCTGGTTTGGACCTGGTTTAGACCTGGTTTCGACTGGTTTCGACCTGTTTTAGACCTGTTTTAGACCTGGTTTGGACCTGGTTTGACCTGGCTTAGACCTGGTTTAGAGACCTGGTTTAGACCTGGTTAGACCTGGTTTGACCTTAGACCTTACCTGTAACCTGACCTGGTTTAGACCTGTCTTAGACCTATGGTTTAGACCTGTCTTAGACCTGTTTAGACCTGTTTAGACCTGTCTTAGACCTGGTTTAGACCTGGTTTGGACTTTTTGTTTTAGACCTGGTTTAGACCTGGTTTAGACCTGTCTTTCGACCTGCCCTTAGACCTGGTTTAGACTGGTTTGATGGTTTGGACCTGGCTTAGACCTGTTTAGACCTGTTTGACCTGTCTTAGACCTGTCTTATAGACCTTTTAGACCTGTCTTAGACCTGTTTAGACCTGTCCTGTCTTAGACCTGTTTTAGACCTGTCTTAGACCTGTTTTCGTCCTGTTCTTAGACCTGTCTTAGACCTGTTTTAGACCTGGTTTAGACCTGGTTAGATTTAGACCTGGTTTAGACCTGTTTTCGTCCTGTCTTAGACCTGTCTTAGACCCTGGTTCAGACCTGTTTTTTAGACCTGGTTTAGACCTGGTTTAGACCTGTTTTAGACGGGTTTAGACTGGTTTGGAACCTGTCTTAGACCTGTTTTAGACCGGGTTTAGACCTGGTTTGGACCTTTAGACCTGTTTTCGTCCTGTCGTAGACTGTCTTAGACCTGTCTTAGACCTTGTCTAGACCTGTCTTTAGACCTGTTTTAGACCTGGTTTTACCTGGTTTAACCTGGTTTAGACCTGTTTTCGTCCTGTCTTAGACCTGTCTTAGACCTGTCTTAGACCTGGTTCAGACCTGTTTTAGACCTGGTTTAGACCTGGTTTAGACCTGTTTTAGACGGTTTAGACCTGGTTTAGACCTGTTTAGACCTGTTTTAGACCGGGTTTAGACCTGGTTTGACCTGTCTCTGACCTGTTTTAGACCTGTCTTAGACTGTCTTAGACCTGTCTTAGACCCTTAGACCTGTTTTAGACCTGTTTAGACCTGTCTTAGACCTGGTTTAGACCTGTCTTAGACCTGTCTTAGACCTGTCTTAGACCGGTTTAGACCTGGTTAGACCTGGTTTAGACCTGGTTTAGACCTGGTTTAGACCTGTCTTAGACCTGGTTTGGACCTGTTTTAGACCTGTCTTAGACCTGGTTTAGACCTGGTTTAGACCTGTTTTCGTCCCGGTTTGGACTCGTTCCTGAGTGCGGCCTCAGCTCTTTTCCTCCTCAGACTCCAGCTCTGGGTAGAGACGATCGCGGCGCTAAACGAGCGAACGTGTCTCGCTCGCGGCGCCGGCGCCGCTTCATGAAAAAATATATTCAATTAAAAGTGAGACGCTCCAGGTTCATTTATCCGCGTCTCACATTAGAGCGCGAGGGAAAGCGCTGAGCTGCTCGGGACAAATCGCAACGTTCACGTCTGGAGGAAAGCTCTAGATCATGTCGGGTCATCAAACATCTCCTCGCAGAGATCGGGAGCTCTCCGGTGCTGATCTGAGCTCCATTTCTGACTCAAATCTCGTTCTCGCTTTTCCAGAACCATACAAGAATGAACGCTCCCAAAAACACAAGATCTCGTCGTGCAAAGTCACGTTCAAAGTCACGTTCAAAAAGTCACGTTCAAAGTCACGTTCAAAGTGGCACTTCCTCAGGTGAACGCTATTGTTGTGTCGTTGGGCGTGGCACTTCCTCAGGTGAACGCTGCTGTTGTGTCGTTGGGCGTGGCACTTCCCCAGGTGAACGCTGCTGTTGTGTCGTTGGGCGTGGCACTTCCTCAGGTGAACGCGCTGTTGTGTCGTTTGGCGTGGCCACTTCCTCAGGTGAACGCTGCTGTTGTGTCGTTGGGCGTGGCACTTCCCCAGGTGAACGCTGCTGTTGTGTGTTGGGCGTGCACTGCCTCAGCACCCCAGTGAACGCTGCTGTTGTGTCGTTGGGCGTGGCACTTCCTCAGGTGAACGCTGCTGTTGTGTCGTTGGTGCGTGGCACTTCCCCAGGTGAACGCTGCTGTTGTGTCGTTGGGCGTGGCACTTCCTCAGGTGAACGCTGCTGTTGCGTCGTTGGGCGTGGCACTTCCCCCTCCTCACCCTCGGTGTTGTGCGGGGCAATTTTTACAGTTTTTATTCTTACGTAAATATCCATCCGTAACTTTAACCCTAAAACGAGAAGTAACGCTCTGCACTTTCACCACAACGGTCGTGTCTGTTGTTTGCACGTGATAACATTTAAAGCGGTTTTTAGTCGGTTTTCAGCATCATATATATACTCTGGGACAAGAGTCAGGGGTCAGGGATCCCTCACTCTGACCTGCTCACACCTCCTCAGACCTGCTCAGACCTCCTCAGACCTCTTCACACCTCCTCAGACATCCTCAGACCTCCTCAGACCTTGCTCAGACCCTCTCAGACCTGCTCAGACCTGCTCAGACATCCTCAGACCTCCTCAGACTTGCTCAGACCTCCTCAGACCTCCTCAGACCTCCTCAGACCTGCTCAGACCTCTTCACACCTCCTAGACTTCCTCAGACCTGCTCAGACTTCGCCAGACCTGCTCAGACCTGCTCACACCTCCTCAGACCTCCTCAGACCTCCTCAGACCTCCTCAGACATCCCAGTCCTCAGACATCCTCAGACCTCCTCAGACCTCCTCCTCAGACATCCTCAGACTCCAGAACCTGCTCAGACCTCCTCAGACCACCTCAGACCTCCTCAGACCTGCTCAGTCCTCAGACTGCTCAGACCTCCTCAGACCTGCTGAGACCTCCTCAGACTGCTCAGACCTCTTCACACCTCCTCAGACTTCCTCAGACCACCTCAGACCTCCTCAGACCTCCTCAGACATCCTCAGACCTCCTCAGACCTGCTCAGACCTCCTCAGACCTGCTCAGACCTGCTCAGACCTCCTCAGACCTGCTCAGACCTGCTCACACCTCCTCAGACTTCCTCAGACCACCTCAGACCTCCTTTCCTAACCTCCCTCTCATCTCTCTCTTCTTCTCCCTTTAGCGTGTGAGCTGATGAACCAGGGCATCCTCGCGCTGGTCTCGTCCACCGGCTGTGGCGTCGGCCAGCGCCCTCCAGAGTCTGACGGACGCCATGCACATCCCACACCTCTTCATCCAGCGCAGCAGCGACGGCGCTCCTCGCACGGCCTGCAGGTTCAACCCCGGCGTCCGGCGGGCCGAGGTACACGCTCGCCGCTCGCCCGCCCGTCAAACTCAACCACGTCATGCTCAGTCTGGTGCAGGAGCTCGGCTGGAAGAAGTTCATCGTGTTCTACGACGTGGACTATGGTGAGGGAGGCGGCCTGGGCCTGGGGGAGGGGCCATAGACATGTGATCGGTCCAAGTGACGCTCGATGCTCCAGCGTTTTCCCGTCATTCACCCGTCACTCCCCGTCACTCCCCCGTCATTCACCCGTCACTCCCCCTTCATTCACCCGTCACTCCCCGTCACTCCCCCGTCATTGACTGACGTCAGAGAAGGGGGGAGGGGGGAGAGGGGGGAGAAGGAGGGGGAGAGGGGATGACTCCCCGTCCACTCCCCGTCACACCCGTCATTCACCCGTCATTCACCGTCCTCCCGTCACTCCCGTCACTCCCCGTCACTCCCCGTCATCCCGTCTTCACCCGTCACTCCCCGTCACTCCCCCGTCATTCACCCGTCACTCCCCCGTCACTCCCCCGTCATTCACCCGTCATTCACCCGTCACTCCCCCTCATTCAACCCGTCACGTCCATTCCCCGTCACTCCCCCGTCACTCCCCGTCACTCCCGTCACTCCCCCTCACTCCCCCGTCACCCCCGTCATTCACCGTCACTCCCGTCACTCCGTTCACTCCCCCCTCACATCCCCGTCACCTCCCACTGCTTCCACCTCCCCGTCCATTCACCCGTCACTCCCCCCATCACTCCTTCCCTCCCCAGCTTCTCTACCTCTCCACCCCCCGCGTTCGCTTCAACTACTTCCCTTGACCTGCACCCAGTCATAGCTATACTGTTCCGTGGCGGTCGAGGGCTCTGTGCCTCTCCAGCTCTTGCGCGTCTACTCTTCCGTGACTCCACTCTGTCCTGGTCAGCGCGCTTCCATGACATCTGTTGGCGCGCTCTCACTCTTCCTTACTGACTCGGTGTCCTGCTCGAGGCGTTCATTCAGTGCTCACCCTTGCACTTACGTCTGGTCCTCTCAGCTGCTCTGCCTGCGTCACTGCTTCCATGCTCACTCTGTGCGCGTGCGTGCAGCGTGCGGTGCCTCATGCCAGCGTCGTGTTCGCGGATCAGCCCGTGTCGGCGTTACATCTTCGTGCCTTACACTCCTCTGGCGTCCACCGTTGCAGCTATACTCTTCGCTCTCAACTCTCCTCTCCGACGTCTTCCCTAGCTCAGTGCTTCCTGTCAACTCTGTGCACCTCACGGGCTTCCTCTCACTATTCCTCTCACTCTTCCTCTCACTCTTGTGCGTCTCATGGCTCCTCTGCACATGTGTCCATCGTCGACTGCTTCCCGTACAGTGCAGGCGATGGCATGGTCCTCTGCAAGACATGCTGTCGCTCGATCACTCGTTCCTCTCAAGCTGCTTGCCGTGCGAACCCTCACACTCTTCGGTATAACTCATTCCTACTCAAGCTTCGTTTCTTTCGTGTTCACTCTCTTTGAATCCTCTTCTATACTGCTAATACAAGGTCTTTCTCCACGGTCTCCTCTTCCAACATCTCTTCTCTCACTCCTCCTGCTCCCAGCTCTCCTATACCTCACACCTGCTTTCTCACCTTCGACATCGTTGTATCCTCTTCAACTTGTGCACCGCTGCGTTACAACATTACGCAGTGTCACTACTTTACTCTGTTCCTCCCTCTACTTTTCTTCCGTCATCTCGCTCCTGCGACCACCCTCTTTTCGCCCCTTTCTCTTCCTCTTACTACCCTAGCTCTATTGCGTCCCTCTGCTTGCTCTTCATCTACTCCTGGCTCTACTCGTGCTCAGTCTTACATATTCTTCGCGTCTTCACTGCTGTCCCTTGCGTTCACTCTTTTACATCGTTCCAATGGTCTTCCTCTCCAGTCCTCGTATCCAGTGACCCTGCGTTTCTTTATACTGTCTTCCTTCGTCACAGCTCGTCTCTATCAAGCCCTTGGTTCCTCATCGGCTCCGTGTCACTTCTCCCAAGGCTCTCAGTGTCTCTGCGCACCTTTCTATTGCCCTGCTTCGTCACCCTGCGCTTCTGGTTAGCTCCATCCTGTCGTTACGGCTCTGGTTTCCTCTCTGGCTCAGTTCCCCTCCGTCCTGTCACTCTCTACGCCTTCTCCAGCTCTGTCCTCTCACTCTTCTCTCACTCTTCCTCGTCACTCTTCCTCTCACGCTGTCCTCTCTCACAGCCTCGCCGTCGTCACCTCTTTCCTTCTTCACTCTTGCGCTGCTCACTCTTCTACTCTGCACTCTCTCTCTACTCTTCCTCTCTGAGCTCTTCCTACGTCCACTCTGGTTCTCTCACTCTTCTCTCACTCTGTGGCCTCTCACTCGTGTGCTCTTCACTAGTCTCCTCTTGCGACTCTTTCTTAGCTCACTTCTTCCTCTCACTCTTGCTAGTACCCTCCGACTCTTACGCGATCTCACTCTTGCGCTCTCACTCTTTTCACTGCCTCACTGCGTTAGCGATCTCGACCCTTCCTGTACTTCTTCCTCTGCGAGCTCTTCCTCTCACTCGTTCCGTCTCACTCTTCCTCTCTCGTCGCACAGCGTCTGGCGACCCTTCCTACTACTGTTCTCTCATGCGTCTCAGGCTCTCACTCTTACCTTATACCTCGTTCCGTCTCACTCATCCTCTCCTTGTCTTCTTCAGCTCTTCCTCGTGCGCTCTTCCGTCTCTAGCTCGTTCCTTCCATCTTGCCTTGCGACTTTACCTTCTCACCTTTGGCCGTCACGGTCTGGTTCTTCTCACAGTCTCTCTCTTGGTCCACTCTTCCGATCTCATGCTTCCTCATTTCACTCTTCGCTCTTCAGCTCCTTCCGATCTCTCTGCCTGCTCACTCGTTGCTCTTCATTCAACTCCTCCGTCACGCACTTTCCTCTACTCGTGTGTTCTCCAGCTCTCTTGGCCTCTCACTCTTCCGTCTCACTTGTCATCTCATCACCCTTCACAGTGTGAGCTCTTCCTCTCACTGCTTGCTCTCTCACTCGTTCCTCTTCTCAGCTCCTACACGCTCAGCTCTGTGTGCGCGTTCTCACTCCTCCTCAGTCTATGCCGTGTCACGCTGTGCCTTACTCTATCCTGCTCACTCCTCCTCTCACTCGCCTTCCTCACTCTCTCATCACTCTTCACCTGCTGCACTTTCCATCGTCACTCTTCCTCTCGATCGTCTTCTCTCTCACATCTTCCTGCGCACGCATCGCCTCACACTCTTCCCTGTGCTCATCTTCACTGCTCAGCGCTGTCCGTGGTCACCTTCCTTACTGCTCTACCTTCTCGACTCTACTTCGGCGTGCTTCATCTCTGTCGGCGTTCTATGTCACTCTTCCTCTCACTCTTTCTCATAGCGACGTCCTGTGCGTGCGCATCTTAACTTCGTCTCCCCTTCTCGGTACTAGCGTCTGCCTTCTCATCATTTCCGTGCTCACTCTCGCTCTCACGTCTGCCTCTGCACTCTTCCTTCGTCTACTTCTAGTTCCCCTGCTCATCAGCGGCTCTTCCTCTCACTCTTTCCTCTCACGCTTCCGTTCACCCTTCGCTTACTCTGCTCTCATCACTGCTGCTTCCGTCTTCTCACTCTGTTCCTCTTCACTCTTCGCTCTCACGTGCTTTCTCTCACTGTCTTGTGCGCTCTCATCTCTTTACCTCTGCATACCTTCGCTTACTCTTCGCTCTTCCCTCGCCGCTCACTCTTCCTTCTCGTTCACTCTTCTGCTGCACTCTCATGCGTGCACTCGTTCGGCGTGCTCTCAGTCTCTGTGCGCTTCACTACTGTGCCTCTCAGTCAGGTATACTCTGGCTCAGACTTCTTGCTCTCTCAAGCGCTTCTCGCTTGCACAGTGCGGACGTAGCAAAAATCACTCTATGTTATGTGCCGCTCCTTTTTCTCTCCTGCGTGTCTTTCGCTCTCTCGAGGTACGTTTTGCAGCTCTCCCAGTACGGGCTGTCAGGCGTACTACGTCAGACGAATGATCTATTAGCGAACTGCACCGTGCGATGTACGGTAGGGACGCGTCGAGAAGGACAGGACTGGGACTGATCGACCTCGCTGTCCGACATAATCTGAACAAGAGAAACAAACACAAATCTCAACGCTGCGCAAAAGCAAAGGGCGATCTTGCAAGTTAGCCATGCAAGCTCCTATCAGCCTCAAGGCAAATAAACAATCTCAAGGGTAAAAAGCAGAAACACAGAACTCTCAAAACATTTTACCACTCCGAGCTTTGCATTGTCGCCCGGGGACGTACGAGCCGTACTGAGCCTCTCTCACGGGAACCCAAACAGCGACTACTTTGCGTGTGTGGTGACTGAGAACGGGGCCAGCTCCTGCCTCTGTAGCAGGTCACACGGCCCACACAAGACTTAGCGGCGCCCCTAGAGGATCGTTGTGGGTGTGTGTGATGATCGCTAATGGGGTTGTGTGTGAGCGAATGTGAGACGGGATTGTGGGTGTGTGAGTAGATGTGAGTCCGATGGGGTGTTTTGAGTTGGCGTGATGGTGGTGTGAGTGGTGCCGTGTTTGATGTTGGAGTCCTGTGTGTTTGAGATCGGTGTGTGTGTGTAGACTGGTTAAGTGAGACGTGGGTTTGAGTTTGAGGTGTGCTCCGTGTGTGTGTGTGTTGTGTTTGTTGAGAGCCTGGGTGTGTGAGGGTGTGTGAGTGTGATGACTGAGGTGTTTTATAGCTCCTGTGTGGTTTTGAGCGCGTTGTGGGTTTAGGAGCGCTGTGTGTTGTGTGAGATGTGTGCCGTGTGTTTTTAGACCTGTGGGTGTGTTAGGTGGACAGGTTTAGATGTCCTGGTTTTAGTCACTGGTTTAGTAGCGCCTCACCCTCTGACACAACACCTGTGCACTCGCTGAATCGGAGTAGCACACACACATCTATACACAAATCACCGATACCCTCAACACTACGCCTTCACACACACGCCTCACACACACTCACACACACACACGCCACACAAACACACAACCTCACACACACCTTCACACACACCCTCGCTCACACACACACCCACAGACACACCACCACACCACCTCACACACCCTCACACACGACCACACCCTCACATCACCCCTCGACACCCTCGGACACACTCACACACACACCCGCAACAGCAACACACACACAGCCCTCACACACACACACCTACACACACACAACACACACACACAACAACACACCACCACACACCTCACACACAACACACACACCACACCACACACCACACCCTCAACACACACACCCTCACACAACCACCCTCACACACACACCCTCCACCACACACACACCCTCACACACACCCTCCACACACCCACAACCCCTCACCCTCACACACCCTCACACACACACCCTAACACACACACCCTCACACACCCTCCACACACACCCAGCACACACACACACACACACACACACACCCTCACACACACACACACACACACACACACCCTCACACACACACACACACACACACCCTCACACACACCCACACCACACACACACACACACACCCAACAGTCTGTGTGGCCTGTGATACATCAGCAGAGGCGTGGCCCGTTCCCAGTCCCGAATGTCCCCCCGGAGCCTCAGTAGCTCCTCCCCCCGGCGACATAACTCTTGTAATGTTTTACGTCTTTGTGTTTTTACTTGAGATTGTTATTTGAGCTGAAGGAGCTCTGGACAGACGGCTCGCCGTTGCCGCGGTGATTTGTTCTTCTCTTGTCTTATTTTCGCAGCGTGTTCAAAGGTCCTCTTCTCAGCGTCCGTCACGCGTGGTCTTTGTCTTTCTGTGTCCTGCTGCGGCCCGTCTGAAAGGTCAAAACGTCTCAAAAAGACACGGGAAGAAAAGCACAAACCTGATCATTTTCACCCACGTCTGAGCGAGGAGAGGGAAGTCTGGAGAGTATACTGAGGAAAGAGTGAGAGGAAGAGTGAGAGGAAGAGTGAGAGGAAGAGTGAGAGAAAGAGTGAAGAGTGAGTGAAGAGGAAGAGTGAGAGGAAGAGTAAGGAAGGGTGAGAGGAAGAGTGAGAGGAAGAGTGAGAGAAAGAGTGAGAGGAAGAGGAAGAGTGAGAAAGAGTGAGTAAGAGTAGGAAGGTTGACAGAAAGTGAGAGGAAGAGTGAGAGGAAGAGGAGAGGAAGAGGAAGAAGAGTGGAGGAAGAGTGAGAGGAAGAGTGAGAGAAGATGAGAGGAAGAGTAAGGAAGGGTGAGAGGGAAGAGTGAGAGGAAGAGTGAGAGAAAGAGTGAGAGGAAGAGTGAGAGGAAGAGTGAGAGAAGAGTGAGAGGAAGAGTAAGGAAGGGTGACAGGAAGAGTGAAGAGGGAAAGAAGGAAGAGTGAGAGGAAGAGGTGAGAGTGGAGGAAGAGTGAGAGGAAGAGTGAGAGGAAGAGTGAGAGGAAGAGTGAGAGGAAGAGTGAGAGGAAGAGTAAGGAAGGGTGAGAGGAGGAGTGAGAGAGAGTAAGGAAGGGTGACAGAGTGAGAGGAAGAGTGAGAGGAAGAGTGAGAGGAAGAGTGAGAGGAAGAGTGAGAGGAGAAGGAAGGTGAGATGAAGAGTGAGAGAAGTGAGAGGAAGAGTGAGAGGAAGAGTAAGGAAGGGTGACAGGAAGAGTGAGAGGAAGAGTGAGAGGAAGATGAGAGAAGAGTGAGAGGAAGAGTGAGAGGAAGAGTGAGAGGAAGAGTGAGAGGAAAGAGTGAGAGAGGAAGAGTGAGAGAAAGAGTGAGAGGAAGAGTGAGAGGAAGAGTGAGAGGAAGAGTGAGAGGGAAGAGTGAGAGGAAGAGTGAGAGGAAGAGTGAGAGGAAGAGTGGAGGAAGAGTGAGAGGAAGAGTAAGGAAAGGTGAGAGGAGGAGTGAGAGGAAGAGTAAGGAAGGGTGACAGGAAGAGTGAGAGGGAGTGAGAGGAAGAAGTGAGAGGAAGAGTGAGAGAGTGAGAGGAAGAGTAAGGAAGGGTGAGATGAAGAGTGAGAGGAAGAGTGAGAGGAAGAGTGAGAGGAAGAGTAAGGAAGGGTGAGAGGAGAGAGTGAAGAGTGAGAGGAGAGAGAGAGTGAGAGGAGAGTGAAGAAAGTGAGTGAAGAGTGAGAGGAAGAGTGAGAGAAGAGTGAGAGGAGAGTGAGAGTGAAGAGTGAGAGGAAAGAGTGGAGAGGAAGAGTGAGAGGAAGAGTGAGAGGAAGAGTGAAAGGAAGAGAGAGGAAGAGTGAGAGGAAGAGTGAGAGGAAGAGTGGAGAGGAAGAGTGAGAGGAAGAGTGAGAGGAGAGTGAGAGGAAGAGTGAGAGGAAGAGTGAGAGGAGAATGAGAGGAAGAGAAGAAGTGAGAGGAAGAGTGAGAGGAAGAGGAGAGAAGAGTGAGAGGAAGAGTGAGAGGAAGATGAGAGAAGAGAAGGAAGGTGACAGGAAGGTGAGAGGAAGAGTGAGAGAAGAGTGAGAGGAAGAGTGAGAGTGAAGAGTGAGAGGAAGAGTGAGAGGAAGAGTGAGAGGAAGAGTGAGAGGAAGAGTGAGAGGAAGAGAGGAAGAGTGAAGAGGAGTGAGAGAAGAGTAAGGAAGGAGTGAGAGGAGAGTTAAGGAAGAGGGAAGAGTGAGAGGAAAGAGTGAGAGGAAGAGTGAGAGGAGAGGTAAGGAAGGGTGAAGAAGAGTAGAGGAAGAGTGAGAGGAAGAGTGAGAGGAAGAGTAAGGAAGGGTGAGTAGAGGAAGAGTGAGAGAAGAGTGAGAGGAAGAGTGAGAGAAGAGAGGAAAGAGTGAGAGAGAGTGAGAGGAAGAGTGAGAGAGAGTGAGAGGAAGAGTGAGAGGAATAGTGAGAGGAAGAGTGAGAGGAAGAGTGAGAGGAAGAGTGAGAAGGAAGAGTGAGAGGAGAGTGAGAGGAAGAGTGAGGAAAGAGTGAGAGAGGAGTGAGAGGAAAGAGTAAGGAAGGGTGACAGGGAAGAGAGAGAGGAAGAGAGAGAAGAGTGAGAGGAAGAGTGAGAGGGAAGAGTGAGAGGAAGAGTAAGGAGAGGGTGAGAGATGAAGAGTGAGAGGAAGAGTGAGGAAGAGTGAGAGGAAGAGTAAAGAAGGGTGACAGGAAAGTGAGAGGAAGAGTGAAGAGGAAGAGTGAGAGAAGAGTGAGAGGAAGAGTTGAGAGGAAGAGTGAGAGGAAGAGTTGAGAGGAAGAGTGAGAGGAAGAGAGTGAGAGGAGAGTGAGAGGAAGAGTGAGAGGAAGAGTGAGGAAGAGTGAGGGAGAGTGAGAGGAAGAGTGAGAGAGAGTGAGAGAGTGAGGAGGGAAGAGTGAGAGGAAGAGTGAGATGAAGAGTGAGAGGAAGAGTGAGAGGAAGAGTGAGAGGAAAGTGAGAGAAGAGTGAGAAAGTGAGGAGAGGAGAAAGGAGTGAGGAGAGGAAGGAGGAGGAAGTGAGAGGAAAGTGAGAGAAGAGAGGAAGAGTGAGAGAAGAGTGAGAGGAGAGATGAGAGGAAGAGTGAGAGGAAGAGTGAGAGGAAGCGTGAGAGGAAGAGTGAGAGGAAGAGTGAGAGGAAGAGTGAGAGGAGGAAGAGTAAGGAAGGGTAGAGGGGGAGTGAGAGGAAGAGTAAGGAGAGAAGAGTGAGAGGAAGAGTGAGAGGAAGAGTGAGAGGAAGAGTGAGAGGAAGAGTGAGAAGAGAAGAGAGTGAAGAGGAAGAGTGAGAGTGGAGGAAGAGTGAGTGAGAGGAAGAGTGAGGAAGAGTG
>BJKM01001783.1:0-13383 GCA_015082035.1 Chaenogobius annularis | reverse complement strand
CTCTGCTCTCTCTCCACTCCAGGGGGGCATGCTTTGTGGTCCCGATGTGGACGGTGTTTGGTACGGCCCTGATCTTAAGCCCCGCCTCTTCCACTGCTCTGCAAAACTGGCACATGGCCTGGACCATGTGTCCAAAGGAGAAATGTGAGGTTCAGTACTACTTTGGTTCACAAAAGGCTTCTCAACATTTGCGGCTGAATTCTGTAAGAATGGTTTGATTCTTTGACCCCTAACCCTAACCCAGGCCCACCTAAAGCACTGACACGACAGGCAGAACCCCCTCCAAGGCCATCCCAGAGAAACTCATCTGATTTGAGCCAAGAACACATTGTGGCCACCGCGCCGCGTCTGGAGGAGCTAAACTCCAGACTTTTTCCCTTTGAGGTTCTGCTTGCAGCCCCTCCAAAGTTGGAATTGGACCTCCAGAACCACCCATTGACACCGACCTCTGTGAAGACACATTGTAAGCTCTTGTATCTCGCTGACTACTCTCTGATATGAGACGCCACGTTGCATCAGAACTCCCACAACAAGCAGATCAACCGCTCAACACCATCAAACCAGGCGACCCTTCCAGGTGCTTCTCACCGCCGCCAAGGTCCAGGGACGGGCAACGAGGGTGCATGCATCACACTGCAAAATAGTTCCAGCTCCAACTGTTCCACCTGTAACACCAGGAGACGCGACACAAGGAGGGACAGAGACAACGCGAGAGGGCGGAGACAACAAGAGATGCTGGGATAGGCCGGTATCAATAGGGCTCGTAGGTCATTCTGAATCAGCCCAGCCGATTCAGAACCCTCAGAGATGATTTAAAATGAGCAAAGATGGTCTGGATCAGGACAGAACATAGGCCATAGAAGAGCAGAACATGGGCCATAGAAGGGCAGAACATGGGCCATAGAAGAGCAGAACATGGGCCATAGAACAGCAGAACATGGGCCATAGAAGAGCAGAACATGGGCCATAGAACAGACACAGTCAAAACCATGGGCCATAGAAAGAGCAGAACAGGGCCATAGAAGAAGACAAGAACATGGGCCATATGAAGAGCAGAATGGGCCGATAGCAGAACATGGGCCATATGAAGAGCAGAACATGGGCCATTAGAAGAAGCAGAACATAGGTTGCCTCTAGCGAGCCAGTGCCATTGAAGCATGAATGGCCCATAGAAAGCGAAACATTGGGCCATGAGAGGGACAGGATAAGCAGAACATGGCCATAGAAGCGCAGAACGACTGGGCCATAGAAGCAGAACATATGGGGCCATAGAAGCAGACATGGGACACAACTAGGCGCCAGAACATGGGACCATGAGAACAGCCATAGAACAGCAGAACATGGGCTAAAGCAGAACATGGCCCATAGAAAGCAGAACAGAGAGCAGAACATGGGCCATAGAAACGAACCATGGGCCATTAGAAAGCAGAACAGCAAGAACATGGGCCATAGAAGAGCAGAAATGGACCATAGAAAGAGCAGAACATGGGGTCCATAGGAGAGAGCAGAACATGGGCCATAGAAGGGCAGAACATGGGCCATAGAAGAGCAGAACATGGGCCATAGAAGAGCAGAACATGGGCCATAGAAGAGCAGAACATGGGCCATAGAAGAGCTCGCCACCCACTCAGAAGCACAAGCAAGCATCATGTCTTGGCACCCATTCAGACATCCAGGGTTGTGTGGTCTCCATGGTGACACTTGTTGTTTGCTCTGTGTGTCAATTATTATGGTTTAATCTGCAGATGGCTAAAGTCCAACTGTAACCGCTCCTGATTAGAATTCATCTTCCTCAGTTCCCTCATTTCTCCGAGGTGAAGGAGATGGCTCGACTCAACCTGACGACTTGTGGTAGCATGCTCTCGCTAAAGCTCTGAACCAATGTGCACACCGCCGCATGGCTAACCTGCACTGGCTAACCTCCTCTCTCGTCGTGTGGTTCCTCTCAGGTTCCTCTCATCAGATCTTTGCTTTCTCGCATGTTCATCTCTATCTCGTCGTGTGGTTCCTCTCAGGTTCCTCTCATCAGATCTTTGCTTTCTCGCATGTTCATCTCTATCTCGTCGTGTGGTTCCTCTCAGGTTCCTCTCATCAGATCTTTGCTTTCTCGCATTTCATCTCTATCTCTCGTGTGGTTCCTCTCAGGTTCCTCTCATCATGATCTTTGCTTTCGCATGTTCATCTCTATCTCGTCGTGTGGTTCCTCTCAGGTTCCTCTCATCGATCTTTGCTTTCTCGGCATGTTCATCTCTATCTCGTCGTGTGGTTCCTCTCAGGTTCCTCTCATCAAGATCTTTGCTTTCTCGCATGTTCATCTCTATCTCGTCGTGTGGTTCCTCTCAGGTTCTCTCATCAGATCTTTGCTTTCTCGCATGTTCATCTCTATCTCGTCGTGTGGTTCTCTCAGGTTCCTCTCATCAGATCTTTGCTTTCTCGCATGTTCATCTCTATCTCGTCGTGTGGTTCCTCTCAGGTTCCTCTCATCAGATCTTTGCTTTCTCGCATGTTCATCTCTATCTCGTCGTGTGGTTCCTCTCAGGTTCCTCTCATCAGATCTTTGCTTTCTCGCATGTTCATCTCTATCTCGTCGTGTGGTTTCTCTCAGGTTCTCTCATCAGATCTTTTACTTTCTCGCATGTTCATCTCTACGTTGGTAAAGTCGCCGCTTTCTCTGCTGTTGACTCAAATCTGACAAGGATCCTGAGCGGGTCGGACGGGTCAGTCCTTTGTCCTTTTCCCGTGTGTCCGAGCCCCGCCCTGAAGACCTCCTCTCCGTGGGTGTTTGTTCTCCTCTTTGTTTCCCAGCGTGGGCACTCACTTCTTTTAGCGGAATGAAACTTTGCCAGACTGAAAATCATCTCTTTCAAGCTTCCTTGGAGTGACGTGCTCAGTGCGTCCGGGCCGGTGCGTGTGGTTTCCGTGGCAGCGTAGTCGTGCTGCCGAAGCACGCAGCTTGCTTTTTTTCAGGCTCGCCCACTTTTGTTCTCTTTGTTTTTTTGGCGCTCGTACTTTCACTGATCCCAAAAGTTTGTTGTTGGATTTTAGGCGTCGGACCAACCTTTCAGTTTGGACGGGTTTCGTCTTTTGAAGTTGTTTTGATGTCAGACTTCACTCAGAGCTTCACTCAGAGCTTCACTCAGAGCTTCACTCAGAGCTTCACTCAGAGCTTCACTCAGAGCTTCACTCAGAGCTTCTCTCAGAGCTTCACTCAGAGCTTCACTCAGAGCTTCACTCAGAGCTTCACTCAGAGCTTCACTCAGAGCTTCACTCAGAGCTTTCAGAGCTTCACTCAGAGCTTCACTCAGAGCTTCACTCAGAGACTTTCAGAGCTTCTCAGAGCTTCACTCAGAGCTTTCTCTCAGAGCTTCTCTCAGAGCTCACTCAGAGCTCAGAGCTCTCAGAGCTTCACTCAGAGCTTTCACTCAGAGCTTCACTCAGAGCCACCATGTCCTTCAACGTGCTTCCTTTGTGTGAGAGCACGTTGGAGACTCCTGCTGTGAGCGTGAAGGTGGCTCTTCACTTGTGGTCGCCGCTCCCTCCCAGATCCAACTCCAGAACAAAGACACGGTTTCATCAAAACCAGGGCCTGTTTTTGTCTGAACCTGTTTGGGACACATTTTTATGAGTGTGCGTCTTTCATCTGCGCGGTTCTGCTCCCGAAGAAAGGCATTTAAATCTGTCCAAACACCAAATTATGATGTGACAAAAGGACATGAAAACCACTATAACCGAGGAACACGTTTTAAGAGTAACAGCTCCAGGAACGTGTGGGACACAATGAGGTCTGTGACAGGACTGACTCCGCCCAGTGGACCCGCCTGACGCACAATGAGCACTTCTCCACTAACGACGTCAACATGTTCTGGAATCATGACTGTGAATCATCTGACCACGTCCAGAAATGTGACTGATTCTATCTAATGCTCAAGCAGCGCCTTCAGGCTCCGAAAAAAAAAGGCTTTAAAGGTCCTGAAGAGTGCGGAACATTCCCACGGCACGGCTCCTCACGGCAACATCTAGAGGTTGAATAGAAGGAGTACTTCCTGTCTTCCAGATAGGACTTTAACCAGTTTTAGGGCAGTGCCAGTGATGCCCACCAGTCCTCTAGTCTCTGTAAGAGGGTCCCATGATCGACAGTGTCAAAAGCAGCACTCAGATCTAACAGAATTAAGACTGAGGCTTTGCCCGCGTCAGTGTTCAGGTGGATGTCATTTGTCACCGTGACAACAGCAGTCTCAGTGCTGTGATGAGGTCTAAACCTGACCTGAAAACATCAAATGAGTTGTTTATTAAGAGGAAATCAGTGAGCTGTTGGTAAACAACCTTTTCAAAGGACTTTGCCCCAAAATGGCAGATTAGAGATGGGCCGTGGCATGACTCAGTTCTGCAGCATCAAGACTGCTCTTCTTTAGGAGAGGCTTTATGACCGCAGTTTTCAAAGACATTGGGAATGTTCCAGATTGAAGCGACATGTTAACTATGTGAGTGAGTGGTGCTAACAAACTGTTCAGCACAGACTTTAGAAATCTGGAGGTCTCACATGGAGGCAGCATGTAGATGAACTCAGGCTGGTGATGATCTCCTGGACAGTTTTGTCAGTTACAGGTGCAAAGTGAGTCAGCTCTAAGTGTGTAGGTGGTTTGAGGGTTATTTTTTTGCATTGTAGAGAATTGATAGCATTTTTAATGCCTGAACTTTTGTCATTAAAAGAATAATGCAAACTCATTACACTTGGATGTGGAAATGAGTTCTAACGGCAGCTGAGCTGGAGGGTTTGTTAATCTGTTACCGTGGCAACAGGTCAAGTGAGGTGTTACTACAGCTTTCCAATTATTTTCAGAAAAAATATCCTGCCCTAGTTCTACATAAAATGAGGTTTAGCCTTCATAGGGACAATGGTGTCGAGAAACATTCAAAGCACTAGATGTACCAGTGTTCAACAAAATCATTTACATTAGAACATTAGAACTAGACATTTTCAAAGTTTATCATTTCCATAAACAGTTTTCCGTGCTGTCATTTATGTGTCTCCTCCGGACAATTGCAGGACCAGCTGGTGGTTTGGGAAAAACAGACAGGTCAAAGAAGACACAGAAATGATCAGACAGAGCAACATCGACCACGTTGACGTTTGAAATATTAACCCGCTTTGTAATTATAAGATCTATCAACAAAAATGTGACTAAAATCAACAAAAATCAACAAAAATCAACAAAAATCAACAAAAATCAACAAAAATGAAAAGTGACAAAAACGCGACTGACTTATACTTTTCAATCCTGAGGCCGATATGAGCGATTCACAAAAAGATATTTAGTAGTTCCAGGTCTGTGTGTGAGACGTTGCTAAAAGTAATGAAAATACAACAAAAACCAAGCAAAAAGCAGCCAAAACATGACTAAATGGGACAAAAACGAAACTTAATGCTTTAAATTGCGTCAACCGACAAAAAATGCGACTGAATGACACGTTTTAATCCTGAGGCCGATTCACAAAAAGACGTTTAGTCATTCCAAGTGTGTGAGGGGCGTGGCTAAAGCGAGCGTGCACAGGAACAGTTTTGCCTCATGTCTTTGCCTTGTGTGCAAAGCCTCTACGTTAGAACCTCTCTTTATGGATCATGTCAGACGCATTACGACCTGGAAATGTCACATTTTGGGGCGTCGACAAAGGCAAGTTTATTTGTAGAACACAATTCGTCCACAAGGCAATTCAAAGTGCTTCACAACAGGAACAAAAAAGAATGCATTAAAATCACAAAAACATGTCAGAAATCGTAAAATCTTAATTTAAAAGTGCCATTTTCAGGCTCCGTCAAATAGTTCAAGACATAAAAGAGAAGAGTGCAAAGAAAAGCATTTCAGTCATATGCACAGCCAAACAAAACAGTTTTTAGTTTAGATTTGAACATTGCCAGAGTAGAACCTGTCTCACATCCTCAGGAAGACTGTTCCAGATTTTAGCTGCATAAAACTGAAACGCACATTCCCCATGTTTAGTCCTGACTCTGGCACCAGCAGGAGGCCGGTCCCTGAGGTCCTCAGAGTCCGAGATGGTTCATATGGCACTAACATGTCCGAGATGTACTTTGTGCTAGGGCCATGGAGAGACTTGTATACAAGCAGAGCTGCTTTGAAGTCTATTCTCTGAGCCACAGGGGGCAGTGCAGAGACCTGAGCACAGGACTAATGTGATCGTACTTCCTGGTTCTAGTCAGGACCCGAGCAGCAGCGTTCTGGATGTACTGCAGCTTGTTTTACAGCTCGTTGGAGAGGCCAGTGAGCAGGCCGTTACAGTAGTCTAATCTACTAGAGACAAAACGCATGGATAAGTCTCTCCGGGTCTGGTTCAGACACTTTTGATTTTGGCAATGTTTTTTTAGATGGTAAAAAGCTGCTGATGTGATTGATCTGACGTGGCTGTTAAAATTCAAGTCTGAGTCCATTATTACCCCCAGATTTCTAACTTGATGTGTAGGTTTTAGAGCGAGACTCTGGAGGAGACAGTTAACACTTTCTCTTTGTTTCTGTGGCCAAAGACGATGATTTTCAGTCTTTTCTGAGTTCAGCTGGAGAAAGTTGTTTTGCATCCACACACTGATCTGTTGGATGCAGTGACAGAGTGAATCCACTGGTCCATATTCACCTGTCGTCATGGAAACATAGATCTGAGTGTCGTCTGCATAATTGTGATAGGACACATTCTCGCTGCGTATCAACTGACCTAACAGCAGCATGTAGAGGGTGAACAGAAAGGGTCCCAGGATTGACCCTTGGGGCACCCCACAGGTCAGGGGCATCTGGTCTGAGACAGTTACCAATTTCAACAAAGTACTTCCTGTCTTCAGATAGGACTTTAACCGTTTAGGGCAGTGCCAGTGATGCCCACCCAGTCCTCTAGTCTCTGTAAGAGGGTCCCATGATCGACAGTGTCAAAAGCAGCACTCAGATCTAACAGAATTAAGACTGAGGCTTTGCCGGCGTCAGTGTTCAGGTGGATGTCATTTGTCACCATGACAAGAGCAGTCTCAGTGCTATAATGAGGTCTAAAACCTGACTGGAAACATCAAACGAGTTGTTTATTAAGAGGAAATCAGTGAGCTGTTGGTAAACAACACTGTTTCAAGGACTTTGGCCCCAAAATGGCAGATTAGAGATGGGCCGGTAATGACTCAGTTACTGCGGCATCAAGACTGCTCTTCTTTAGGAGAGGCTTTATGACCGCAGTTTTCAAAGACATTGGGAATGTTCCAGATTGAAGCGACATGTTAACTATTGTGAGTGAGTGGTGCTAACAAACTGTTCAGCACAGGACTTTAGAAATCTGGGTCTCACATCGGAGGCAGCATGTAGATGAACTCAGGCTGGTGATGATCTCCTGGACAGTTTTTGTCAGTTACAGGTGCAAAGTGAGTCAGCTCTAAGTGTGTAGGTGGTTTGAGGGTTATTTTTTGCATTGTAGAATTGATAGCATTTTAATGCCCTGAACTTTGTCATTAAAGAATAATGCAAACTCATTACACTTGGATGTGGAAATGAGTTCTAACGGCAGCTGAGCTGGAGGGTTTGTTAATCTGTTACCGTGGCAACAGGTCAAGTGAGGTGTTACTGACAGCTTCCAATTATTTCAGAAAAATATCCTGCCCTAGTTCTACATAAAATGAGGTTGTAAATAAAACTTCTCTCTGTAAATCTCTTTCATTCAAAGCACTAGATGTACCAGTGTTCAACAAATCATTTACATTAGAACATGAGACATTTTCAAAGTTATCATTCCTAAACAGTTTTCCGTGCTGTCATTTATGTGTGTCCTCTGACACGCAGGACCAGCTGTGTGTTTGGGAAAAACAGACAGTCAGCATGGACAGCATGAGCTCTTTCTGAGGCGTTCTGTGCGCAGATATTATAAAGAACGTTCAACCACCTTATACCAAAATCAAAAATGCAAACTGAAAGCAAGTAAAAATCACAAAAATTGCAACGAAAAAAAACAATGAAGAGAATGGATGACTGTTTTAGCTCAATTTTAAAGGATACGACTCAAAATGAAAACACCCCAAAGGACAACCTGTGGGAACATTTCATCTCTAAAAAAGCACACACACCTCCTCCCTTTTGCAGTTTTCAGATTTCAAACATAATTGGGTGGAGCAAAAACTAAAATTTCCTGTGTTTTTGTCAAGCCAATTTCAGTCAAAAACAACAAAAGATTATAAGAAGAAATAAAATTTTAATAAGAAGATTTTTACATAAAAGACTTAGCACAGCAATTCGACTAGTTCAGTGGACTGGCTTATCTTTTTACAGGGAATATGAATCAAATTTCTCAGATTGGAGCAGTTGGACTCGCATTTTGTTTCCCATCTTGTGTATGACTACAGAAATAGGAAGGGGGCTGTTTTTACACAGGGCCCCGGGTGGTTTGATTTTAATATGACTATAAGTCCCGGCAACGCTGAGACCCAGTGCATCCTAGCTATGGAGATACCAGAGTGAAAGCGAGGGGATATGTGGGGCGATTTTTGTCTGTGCAGCAACAGTCAGGGGAGAGTTCATCATCTCACAAAAACATGTCAGAAATCTTAAATCTTAATTTAAAAGTGCCATTTTCATGCTCCGTCAAATAGTTCATGACAAAAAGAGAAGAGTGCAAAGAAAAGCATTTCAGTCCTTGAGGTCCTCAGAGTCCGAGATGGTTCATATGGCACTAACATGTCCGAGATGTACTTTGGTGCAGGCCATGGAGAGACTTGTATACAAGCAGAGCTGCTTTGGAGTCTCTTCTCTGAGCCACAGGGGCAGTACAGAGACCTGAGCACAGGACTAAGTGATCGTACTTCCTGGTTCTAGTCAGGACCCGAGCAGCGCGTTCTGGATGTACTGCAGCTGTTTTACAGCTCGTTGGAGAGGCCAGTGAGCAGGCCGTTACAGTAGTCTAATCTACTAGAGACAAACGCATGATAAGTCTAATCCAGTCTGGTTTAGACACTAGACTTTTGATTTTGGCAATGTTTTTAGATGGTAAAAAGCTGCTGATGTAATTGATCTGACGTGGCTGTTAAATTCAAGTCTAGTCCATTATTACCCCCAGATTTCTAACTTGATTTGTAGGTTTTAGAGCGAGACTCTGGAGGTGACACGTTAACACGTTCTCTTTGTTTCTGTGGGCCAAAGACGATGATTTCAGTCTTGTCTGAGTTCAGCTGGAGAAAGCTGTTTTGCATCACACACTGATCTGTTGGATGCAGTGACAGAGTGAATCCACTGGTCCATATTCACCTGTCGTCATGGAAACATGGATCTGAGTGTCGTCTGCATAATTGTGATAGGACACATTCTCGCGCGTATCAACTGACCTAAGGGCAGCATGTAGGTCAGGGTCGGGAACCTTTTTGACCAAGAGAGCCATGTAAGCCAAAAAATTGGAAATGTATTTCAGTGAGAGCCATATATATATTTTAAGTGAATTCAACTAAATGTCAGTATAATAAGCCCTGAATGTATTATTCTAAATAATGTTGTTATAATACTCACCATTAATGCGACTTCTGGTGCTGCATGGATTTGCTGAGGTCTTTGTAGTCTGGTTGGAACTTGGTGAGGTTAAGCTTCATGCAAGCGTTGAGGCTTTCATCCCTTAAACGTGATCGTAGGTTGGACTTGATTTTTTAAATGTGAAATGACGTAGATCCAAATATGGTCAATACAGCGATACCACACTACAGTGTGTGGTATGTGACAGGAAGCGCGTTCCAAGTTTTGAGAATCAACTGGTCTTCTTTTTTTCAATTCTGTCCACATGTGCTTGCTCGCCAACTCCGCTTTCTGTCGTGTGATTCTTTCCAAATTTTCATTCAGTGACTTGAACTTATTCACCCACATGTCTGAGGCCTTCAGGTCAGCTACTTCTGCTTCCAAATCTCTGAGACACCAGGAATGTAACTCAGGTCGGAGTGTTCACTGACACTCGTTTGGATGGGTGATGAACTTAAAAAGACGAGTGTGTTCACGAAATTCTCCAGTGCGTGCTTGAAGGACTGTAGGAGACTGGATGTGCAGTCAGCTAGCTGGTGGGAGATCAACCTTTTGAATGTGCTCACTTGCTGTGCATGCATCTTTAAATTGTCTCAGTTTTTCAAAATGTAGTAAACGACCTGTTTCAAGATCCATGATGAAAAGCTCCAGCTTGTTTTCAAAAGCAAACACAGCTTGTTGAAGGGATAACGCTGTATTTCCAATGCCTTGCATTTTCACGTTGAGCTGGATTAGATGTTCAGTCAGATCTACAAGATAGTAAAACTTGAGGAGCCACTCAGTTTCGGCTAGCTCAGGATGCTCGATGCCTTTCATTTCAAGGAAAGTCCGGATTTCGTTCAGGCAAGCCGCTAAACGGCTAAGCACCTTCCCTCTTGACAACCAACGCACGTTGCTGTGCAAAAGCAGACCAGGACCGTTATTTCCAACTTCATCCATCAGTTTTAAACTGGCGATCATTTAAGGCTCGAGCAACAATAAAGTTGATCACACGAATGACCAGCGACATCACTTGGCCAAACTGCCCGTCACACATCTGAGCACAAAGTCCTGGTGGAATGCAATGGAACACTTAGGATGGGTCTATTTTCATGTTCACGGAGAAGCGCCACAAATCCTTTGTTTTTCCCCACCGTACACGGACCACCATCAGAACACACTGAGAGAAGTTCATCCATAGGTCATTTTTTTTCGTGAGCAAACTCCATGAAAGACATCATCTGGACTCTGTTTAGAAAAACCAAAACGTTTCACTCTCATCCAAGAGTCATTCTCAATCAGAGAAACAAGTCTGAGAACTCTTGTTTATATCCTACTCTGTGAGAGCCCCGCCCAAAGGGCGGACCTCCTGCTAAAGGCCCATTGAAACTGGGATGGCCTATTGTTCTATTGTTCCTGCCTCACCTTGATGCCTATTTAGTTCGAATGCCCAGGCGTCTCCAGGTTTGCGACCATTATAAACAACTGGAAGGTTGAATCTTAAACTCCATTCGATTTAATGAGGATTCTCTTTTTAACAAAGATTGCCTCCTTATCTCTTTCACCATCTTTTCTCCTGCTAGAATCTCCCTCACTGTCTTCAATAGAGTGGTTTGTGGCTTTAAGATGAAGAGCAGCGCTCTGGGTCCTGAACTCGAGTGTCTTCTGTGCTGATAAGTCTTGTGAAGTGGCTGTTTAGTCTCCCTATGTGGCCGCTCTTTACAATTTCTCTACCACTCTATGGACGTGAGGTGGAGATTCTGAGCAGGGAAAAGATGGTTTGAAAGAGGGTTAAGGAGGCAATCTTTGTTAAAAAAGAGAATCCTTCATTAATCGTAATGGAGGTTTAAGATCAACCTTCCAGTTGTTTATAATGTCTGCTGAAACCATGAGACGCCCTGGGCATTCGGATGCTAAATAGGCACTCAAGGTGAGGAGGGAACAATAGAACAATAGGCCCATCCCAGTTTCAATGGGCCATTAGCAGGAGGTCCCGCCCTGTGGGCAGGCTCTCACAGAGTAGGATATAAACAAGAGTTCTCAGACTTGTTTCTCTGATTGAGAATGACTCTTGGATGAGATTGAAACGTTTTGGTTTTTCTAAAACAGAGTCCAGATGAAACAACTGAATCTTTTTCTACAATGGAACCCTCCTGGACGAATGAGGGATTACACCGTCCATGAAAGACTTGAATAAATCCTCACCTCTTGTGGACCCTTTTAATGGCAGAACAGCAAGACTTTCTTCGCAGTGTGTCACCAGCAGCATATGTTGCAGTCACGCTGAACTGCCACAAATGGCTCGTGTCTGTTGACTCATCCAGAGCCAGGGAAAAGAACGGCGCTGCGTTTATGTCCTTTCACTTGCGTTTCCTCCACTTTGTTTGCCATCACGATGGTACGATCATGAACAGTTCTTGCCGACAGAGGCATGTCTTGTATCCGTTTGATTATCTTGTCTTTGTTCAGAAAATCATCCAAAAGTTCATTGGCTGCATCCAGCATGAACGTTATACTCGACTCTGTGAATGGTTTTCCGTTCCGCACTAATGCTACAGATCCAGCAAAGCTAGCGGCATTATAGTCGCTTGCGCGGAGCTTCGGTCCATTCGTCCATAAATGTACGACACTCATCATCTTTTTTCTTTTCGCCATTTTCGTCGAAGGGTCAGCTTTGAGTTGATGACCGAGCAGACTGATTCAAAAGGGGCGTTTACCTACTTTACCGAGCAAACGGCTCACGTGGGCCAGTATCAATTAATCCTACAGCGCTAAACAGGACATGAGCAGTGAAGAATCAATGGTGGATTAAAACAAGTGAAAATATTTAGTTTTATCCGAGAGCCATAGTGATCATCAAAAGAGCCATATATGGCTCGCGAGCCATGGTTCCCGACCCCTGATTAGAGGGTGAACAGAAGGGGTCCCAACTGACCCTTGGGAACCCCACAGGTCAGGGGCATCTGTCTGAGACACAGTTACCAATTTCAACAAAGTACTTCCTGTCTTCCAGATAGGACTTTACCAGTTTAGTGCAGTGCCAGTGATGCCCACCCAGTCCTCTAGTCTCTGTAAGAGGGCCATGACCGACAGTGTCAAAAGCAGCACTCAATCTACAGAATTAAGACTGAGGCTTGCCCGCGTCAGTTCAGGTGGATGTCATTTTCACCATGACAACAGCAGTCTCAGTGCTGTGATGAGGTCTAAAACCTGAAAACATCAAATGAGTTGCTATAAAGAGGAATCAGTAGCTGTTGGTAAACAACCTTTTCAAGGACTTTGCCCCAAAATTGGCAGATTAGAGATGGGCGGCATGACTCACCTGGCATTCAGACTGCTCTTCTTTAGGAGAGGCTTATGACCGCGTTTCAAGAAATTGGAAATGTTCCAGATTGAACGACATGTTAACTATGGAGTGAGTGGGCTAAAAACTGTTCAGCACAGACTTTAGAAATCTGGAGGTCCCACATGAGCAGCATGTAGATGAACTCAACTGGTGATGATCTCTGGCAGTTTTGTCAGTACAGTGCAAAGTGAGTCAGCTCTAAGTGTGTAGGTGGTTGAGGTTAATTTTGCATTGTGAATTGATAGCATTTTTATCCCTGAACTTTGCATTAAAGAATAATGCAAACTCATTCACTTGGATGTGGAAATGAGTTCTAAGAGCTGAGCTGGAGTTGTTCATCTGTTACCGTGGCAAACAGGACACGCGAGTTGTTACTGCAGCTTCCAATTATTTCAGAAAAATTATCCTTCCCTAGTTCTACATAAAATTGAGGTGTACATGTAAACTTCTCTCTGTAAATCTCTTTCTGAACCCTGGAGCTTCGACTTGCGCCATTTTCTCGGCCCGGCGGCACTCCCTTTTCTG